>MU223850.1:344527-428572 GCA_018584345.1 Thuja plicata
CCCAAAAGTTTCCCTTCAGTAACAACAAAGTGACACTTTTTTGGGTTCAGAGAGACCCCATGTTCTAGTGCTTTTATCATGACCTTTTCCAAATGATTGCAATGATCCTCTACTCTTTTTGAGAAAGATGTTAAATCATCTTGGTACACCACCATCAGAACACCTATGAGGTCCTTGAAGGCTACATCCATGGCTCTTTGAAAAGTAGCACCAGCATTTTTTAGCCCAAATCGCATACAAGCATATACATAGGTGCCCCAAGGGGTAGTGAATGCTATTTTGAATTTCTTAGATTCTTTAACCAACATCTGATTGTACCCTAAGAATCCATCCATCATAGATAACAAGTCACATCCAGTAACTTTATGCAACATAGCCTCCATATTTGGTAATCTATAATTATCTTTCAATGAGGCCACATTCAGGTTTTTGAAATCAACACACAATCTTATTTCCCCATTCTTCTTTCTAACAAGGACTAAGTTAGAAACCCAATATGAATGTCTAATAGGCTTTATTATGCCTGCATCCCTTAACTTCATTAGTTCTATCTACAACTTGGTAGCTAGTAATGGATTGATTGGTCTTTGCTTTTGTCTGAATGGTTTAGTACCTTCTTTTAAAGGGACATCATGTTGGAATAAATCCTCTCTATAGGCTTTCAAATCATCACAGGACTAGGCAAAAACATGTTTGTACCTTTTCAACAACTTTATCAAATTCTATCTCACATTGCTGTCTAAATTTTTGCCAATTTAAACCAATTGGGGGGATGTTTCAGATCCCAAATTGATTTCCTCTAAGTCTTCCATTCTAGCATTGGACTTCTGAGTCATATAGTTGTCATTTATATTGAACATGCCTTCCAATTCAACTAACCCCTTGGGAATGTGATTAGTATTCAATTGGATGACTTTCTAATAAAAAAATATACTCCTTGTCATCCACAATTGACACTAGAGACTCATAATCAATCTTTTGACCATCATATTGGCCCATACACTGGATAAACTTGAGGATATCATCATCATCCTCAAAAACTTGCCAATTATTAATATTGTTAGGAACTATTGGCCTACTTTTCATTTCAACTACAGATATCCCAGTATGAGTAGCATCATTATTTTTTAGGGCAACACTTGCCAAGAAATCTGCCATTATATTATTTGATCTTTCAACCCATAATATATTGAAAGCATCAAAGAATTCTATCCTATCCCAGAAAACATGCTTATACAATCTTAATCTGTCATCTTAGCAACATAGTGTCCTCTAATCTAAGATATAATTAGTTGGGAATCTCCATGAGCTTTTAAACATTTAATACCATGCTTGATGGAAATATCCATTCCCAAAATTAAAGCCTCATATTCAACAGTATTGTTTGTGCATTGAAAAGTTAGCATGAATGAATATTTAAAAGTGATACCTGATGGGGATATAAGAAAGACTCCTACTCCCAATCCTTCTTTTGAACATCCTCCATCAAAGTACATTTTCTAGAGCCCATTGTGTTGCAACAGCAATTCATCCATAATTGGTTCAGTGTTCTTTAGTTGTGGATTGACTTCTTCAACCATAAAATTTTCCATATCAACATTCACACAACAATTTAATTGATCAGGTAAGACCACCTCAACCATAACAGATGACCGGGGTTCTCTATACAATTTGACCTCATTCCCATTCACAGGGATAGTTGCATACTATAAATCCAACTACATCTTTCCTCCTACTGTTGCTGCCCACTGCCTTGATAGAAGCATACCATAATATGGTTTAGTATCCACTACCACTATGTCCACCCTATAAGTTACTTCAGGGAAGGCAACAATTTTCACTTCAATATCCTTCAATGTCCCTATCATAGGAACTTCCCTATTATCCATGGCATAGCAACTTCCAGCAGGTGTAGTTACCCAGAGCCCTAATTCTTTCATCACATGATAGGACATTACATTTGTTGCTGCTCCAGAATCAATCATGCAATTTTTTACCAGAAAATTATTTACCATTAAGGTGACATAGAAGGGATCAAAAAACAAAGGTTCTTGGGTTATTATATTTCCAATACAAATGTTGGAAAATTCATTGCTCTTTCCTTTTCCTTTCACTGATATACACTCTTCCTTAGCATTACTTATTATCAAAGGTTTCTCTTCATGATTAGGGATAGGTACATCATCTATACCTTTTAATAATGCTAGAGAAACTTCCTTATGCTCTTTTATTTTCAACTTATCCATAAGTGGGACTAAAAATTTCATTTGGGTCAAAGCATGTTTCATGTCAAAATGAGGCAGTTCAGGTGGTACATCATTGACTTTCTTCATTTTCTTGAGTTTCTCACTTAGTACCACTTCCTCCTTTGACATCCCTTCCTTGATATGATCCTGAGATGATCCTACCTGCTTGCAACATTCATCTTGGCCATCTTTCTTAGGAAAGAAACCCTCACTTGATTGAGGTGAGTCTTTCTTAACATAAACAGGGATATACTTTCCTTGAGCTGGTTGTACTATCCTATTTCTTAAGTTGTAGGCATTTATGGCTTGATTAATTGCCGCAATAGTTAGAGACCTCTTCTCTTCATTAGTAGGAGTCCTAAAATGAGATTGTGAACTATCATCACCCATGGTGTTTATAGTTTCTTGTGAAACATACTCATCCTGATTATTTTGATATGTCAAATTTTGTAACTAGTTTTTGAAACAATGATTATCCTCTGAATATGAATCATCAGAAGATGAGGCAATATCAGGGAGCCATGGATAAGGTTTCTTTAATGTGAACATATTGATAGTAGGGCCTTCCTGCTCTCCTTCTTCTGTTTGGTCAAACAAAGCCTGAGCTACTACACATTGATAGGGAGAGTGTGGCATATTACAAGCATCACACCAACGAGTATTCTCAACATAGTTGGCATTGTTTCTTTTCAGGGGATCTGGAGTTTCTTTTACTTTTGGGTTATGTTGCCCCTCAGGGACAGGTTTTCCATTATTCCAATTGGTTTTGTATGGATAATCTATCAAGTTGGACTATCTATCAAATCTTTGATTAATATACTTATTATCTCGGTACCCTCCTCTATCATTTTTATATATCTTGGCAGCAACGTCTTTTACTGCACTCACCAATTTATCCACTGTATCACCTTCTTTGACATTTTTACTAGCTAATCCCTTTTCTTTCCAAAGTTTAATGTCTTCTCTCTTCCCCAATTTCTCGGATGCTCTCCTATTACTTTCAATGTCAATTTCCATCTTATAAGCAATCCTTAAAGTAGTTGGGTTTTTATCTCTAAGCAAATAAGACATTTTTCCATCAGCAGCATTTATGTAAGTGGTAAGGCATACTTCTTCATCTAACCTCAAAACTTGGAACAATTTGTTCATGGCCTTTTGGAATCTACTATTAAAATCAGCCATATTTTCATTTGGGAACTTCTTGATGTTATTAAACTCATTCAACATATATCTAGAATTAACATGCTCTCTATACTGTTCCCTAAAGGATTTTACAAACTCATCCCAAGAGGCAATACTATCATTAGGTAAGTTTCTGAACCAATCCATAGCATCTTCAATTAAAGATTGAACAAAGAGTTTCATGATGACATCCTCATATTCAATTTCAAAGTCAGTCATCTTATCACCAAAAGTTTTTAAATGCTCTTCACAAGTAACAACATTATTTCCTGTGAACTTAGGGATTCTATCTCTTACCTCATTGGGGATCACATTAGGGTGACCAGGGATGCCTTCAAAGAAGAGAGCTCTGTATCTGTTGATGTGGATAGGTCTCCTTAGAAAATTCCCCAACTCGTTATCACCACTTGGTCTAACAATTCCTCCTTGATGTTGAACAGGTGGAGGAACATTTTGTTTGGGCTTGGCAGTTTGAAAACTTGAGTGAGGATCCTTTATTTCAGCAGCTACATTAGGACTAGAGCTCTGAACATTTTGGTTGTTTCCACATTTTTGGACCTTAGAAGCACCACCTTGATTGTTTGCATTTAAATCAGTAGATGAATTCAATTGTTGTACTCTTTGATTTACATGCATAGAACTACTTGCAGTTGTATTATTGGTAGAATGAAGTAAGGCTATCTTCATCTTCATATCAACTACGGCAGCCTCCAATTCCAACTTTTCTAGTTGCTTTTCCAAGTCATCCTTAGCCTTCATGGCTTGTTCAATATCCAAATCAATTTGAGGTATTCCTTTAGGGTTAGAAACTTTCTGCACAGGCTCATTTATGCTGATACCAACAACCTTTTGTTTACCTTTGTCAGGGGCATCTTTAGTTGTTGCTTTGAGTTTCACATTTAGTTCATTCTCATATGGGAAAAACTACCTAATTATAGGTCCTTCCTTCTCAAACTCATCCTTGTCATCATTTGAGATTTTCTTCAGGGTTTTGTTTCTCTCACCATTGAGGGTACCAAATAGTTATGGATCTAGACCTTTGACTTCTTGATTTAGGATTTTTGTCTTAAGGTCATTTCTTCTAGTTTCAGCTAAGATTTCTTCTCTTTCCAATAATAGATCATATATCCTTTGCTCACATTTCTCTTTTGCTTCAGCTATTTCATTTTCTTGTTCTTTCTTTCTCCTTTTCAAAGCCACAACCTCTTCTTGAAATTTATCAAAATCATATGATGTTGTTTCAGCAGCAGAAGTCTCTTCTGGTGGAGCAAGATTTTCTTCTACATGAAAGAACACTATGTCGGTACTCTCTCCATCCCTAAGGGGATCAGAATTGGTATTGGCTCCATAAGCATCAACTGATCCCATAGGTTCTGCATCTTCAGATGAAGATGAATTCCTTTCTGGAATGGGGATATCCATTTTTCTTTCAGAGGCATGTTTAGACGCCCCTCTTTTGGACCATTGTTTCCTTTGAGGTGTATGGAGCTCCTCTCCAAGATCCTTTTCAAGATTTAGTCTGGAGTATGATTTGGTATTTCTTTTTTGGCTCATCTCTCAGAATGAATAAATAATTTTACTATGCAATACTAGACTACACAAAAGTTAGAGTCGTCACCCCTTTTCAGAGGATTAGTACATAAGAAAATCAAGTACCTTGTCCTATCTCAGATTTTACCTTAAGTAAATATTAAAATTTGCAGATATATCAAGCTTGATAATTCCTCACCTGTTCATTCCAACTGAGACAGGATTTGTATCATCTTCAGAATCAGGACCTTCAAACAATGCACCACAATCGATAAGCAAGATAGACTCACTCTAATGATTATCAGGAAGAACAAACTGATTCTCAATATTGTAAGAACAAGTGATTTCATGATCATGACTCTGAGATCATTACAAGAGTCTGTAGAAAACTTAACTGAAATTTGATATATCTTAAACACACTAGAGATTTAATGATTTCTTCAACAAGATTTTTGCATCTTAATCCCCAGTAGAGTCACCATTTTGTTAGCGTACTCGGATGGGAAAACCCACTTGAAATCTGAATTATCTTAAACACACCAGCGATTTACTGATTTCTTTAGCAAGATTTTTTCACCTTATCCCTAGTAGAGTCGCCATTTTGTTGGCATACTTGGATGGGCAAACCCACTTGAAAACTGATTTATCTTAACACACCAGAGATTTACTGAATTCTTTAATAATATTTTTTCACCTTATCCCCTGTAGAGTCACCATTTTATTAGCTCTTTTTCTTCTATGAATCAATTAAAACAACAATAAGTGCTTGACCCTCTATTCCCAATGTAGGTTTATACATGAATAAGGCTAATTAACAAGGATGAAACTCCTTCTACACTTTGGGCTCCACATACCTAGGTGGGTGTACCTAATTACAAACTCACTGAATGATAGAGAATCTCATAATGGATTAAGGATTTATAATCCTTCTTATTTTTATGCCACTTTGGCCTAGGAAGGCTAACCTATCAATTCACTCTTCAAGGAATCACTAAGATGAATTATATCCTCTGAATACAATCAACTACACATATATGCTCTTAAACATTAGAAAATAAGGATTTTAATATTTGAGTTGATGATAATAACCACTTGTCAGCATCTTGACCAGTGCCTAATCATGGGTGATAGATTCATAACAGAGCATACACATATTAAGATAATTAATAGAAACACAAATGAATCCCAAATAGAGTGCCCTGCAAAATATCCTCTCACTCTTACACCAATGTATCAAATCATTGCATGAATCCTAATCCTTTGCAATCATCTGTAAGATTTAAACTCTCCTTGAAAGTAACTCACAAACAAGAACATGACTATCTTATAACCAGTACACTCAAAATGCCTTACAAATTGAACATACAAGAATTAATGGTAAATGCAATAAGACATCATTGACATGAAAATGGAGATTCCATTGTATTTTTATTAATATGAACTCAATAACGGTACATTTTGAAGACTCAAAACCAATAGTCAGACCAATGTAGTAATCTGGCTTGTAGTCTTATTTTACCATCCTTATTACAATATTACAACTTTATACTTATAGGTAGCCACAGTCATCTTGGAATCCTTTTGGAAAATAAGGATGCAACAAGCTATAGATGACTGGGCTAAAGGACAAAATACAGTTTCAAGAAGAGACAAAATTTCTATTTGATGAGATAACAAAGATTTTCTATGAACCATGTGATCATTTGTCATTTGATCGCCTGAATTCTTGAAGTTTCACCAAAGTAGTCAGGTTTTTTCCGTCTAGATTTTGTTCTCTTGTTGGTGTAGAAGCCCCAATATCTGATTTATTCCATTATCTTAACCTCCTTGGTGCTAGCTGTCCCCTTTACATTTATCATCTCATGTTACTGGGGTGACTATTCCATACTTGCTAACCCGTGTAGTGAACACTTCATCACTTGGCCAATTGAAGCTGAGAACTTCATCTTTTCAGCTGCTGAACTCTTCCTAGTCACTGCTAGCCTTCTCAACTTCTGCCTCCCATGACTCAAAAAATGCCTTGGCTTTATTCAAAATATCTATGGTCAGCATAAACCATCCAATATTTTCCAATGCAAAAATGCTTTTTGTCCTGCTAGTCAGTGTTTCATTTAACTATCTTAGCCATAGGGTTTCACTCTTTATGTTCCCATCTTCCTTGAACATATTGGGATACATATCATTTCTATCCCTAGAAAATTCTTCTCTCCAGACTATGACTCTCTTTATGACCATGCTCTTCTTGATGTCTAAATTAATCATCAATTTTAGACACTTATGGGTGCTCGTTAAGGTGATATCAATATTATTCTGTTCTTTTGAAAGGGAGTAAAATGACTTAACATTAGCTGCCTTCCCTTTCCATTTACTCATTATCAAGTCCCATTGTCCCTTTTCATCTTCATATCTACTGGTGATACTTGCAAACTTTTTTCCCAACAGGTAGAGGTTAGGGAGGTTGATCTCACTGGCACACCTTTTGAGATTTGAAAATATCTGATCTGTGTGCTTTTGCTTCACCAATTCTTTAGATTCTTTGTAGGCTTGGGAATCTTCTAATTCCCTCTTACCCTCTTCTTCTAATCTTGTCCTTTCATTGATTAGCCTGTTCTTCTCAGCTTCCAATTCTGTTCTATTGGCATCAATAGCTTCCTGAGTAATAGGACTTAGAGGTGCAGGGGATGGGGGATATGTTATAAAGGGACTTGAGGTGGAAGGCTGATATGGGTCCTGAGAAATTATTCTTTGGGGCAACAGTTGGGTCTTCCGCTTACCTTCCAGCTCTGCTATTTTTTTATCCTTAATTAAGGATTTCACCTTCTCTTCGTTGTTAGCTTTAAGCACAAACTCATATCTTTCATTTAGACTAGCATATGCTTCCTTTTACTTTTTTGACACTTTCATGCTCAAATTGGAAACCTATACAACAAGGTTAGCTACTTTAGTTCCTGAGGTATCTGCAACCCTTTTCACAATTAGGCTACCTGTGTCTTCAGTCTCATCATCTTCTTTAATTCTTCTCTTGTCATTTTTTTTTAGTTACCAGATCACCAATGATGCATGATCCTCACTAAATTGAGCACCAATTGATGTCCTAGCAGGGCTTATGGGTTTAGGTTGTTTCCTTATAGCATCAAAAACCACTGCATCAACTAAATCCCATTGTGGCAATATGAGAACTCCTTGCCTTTTGATAATTTGTCTACCCTCCTCAGGAGTAATCTTATCAAATTTCAATATCAATTCTTGCTTGACTGCTTTCTCTATGTCCTCCTTGGAAGCATTAGGTTGAAATTCTATCATTTTCTAGCACTTATCATTGTATTCACCAATATGGCATCTCCATAGGAACTGAATAAAAGCCCTAGTTTTGATGAAATTGTCATCAGACAAGAATTCATCACTAGCTTGTTTGGTCACAAGATCTAATTCTTTGCCAGAAAATTCTGCCATTGTGAGGTTAGATAATGTATGTTTAGGCTCTTCTAGCATCCCTTCTTATAATTATTGAGTAGTAACAACTACTTCACCAGCATTTCTCATCTTGAGCAATTGCTCAGCAATGGTCTGGTCATCATATTGCATAGGGGATTGGGAAGGAGAATACAATTCACCTCCTTGTTCTTTTTTCTCCACCCTTTGCCTCTTTGGAGAGGGTACTTCTTGAAAATTACTATCCATTGGCCTCTTTCCCTTATGATGAGTGGGCTCATCAACTCTAGGAGCAACAGTGGTATATCCTCTTCTTTTGTATACTAGATAGTTCCCAAGTGGAACTATTCTGCTTTGTGGAAATCTAATCATAATAGAAAGAGCCTTTTCTGGGTCACTCTCAACTGCTCTCTTCCTTTTCTCATTTAGGGTTTGCATTATTCCCTCAAAAAGATTCATTAGTGAATCAATTTTATAAGACCATGGGAAAAAATCCTTTAGAGGATCATAGGTCTTGTCAAAATTCTAGACAAAGTCCAAGGATTTCTTATATGCCATCCATTTTTTGAGCCTTACAATCATAATCTATAAAATTATTGGATCCCTAACAATATAAGGATTACCCAATAACCTTGTAATATGAGATATCACATACCAATATAAGTTAGTAAACTCCATGTTGAAAATGAAATGTACCCTACTTTGGAGTACTTTTGATTGATCTTGTTAGCTAAATTGGGTTGTTGGACTTGCTTATTCCAATCACCCCTCATTTTTGCCCTTTGGATGCAATCCTAGCATTCATATATAGGGGAGGGGTCTACTTGAAAAGAGTGTTAAGTGTTCCACAAAGTTTCCCCCCTTTTTATGCCTTTTTGATCTCATAAGTTTTCTAAGGTGTGGACTCACTTTGACTTTGTGTGAGGAGTTAAATGTTCCACTTTTGGACTGACTTTGAGTTTGCGTGAGGAGTTAAATGTTTCACCTTGTGAAATGATCCTATACATCCCTATAATTTACCTTCATTATGACTTCTTGAACCTCTAGGTCAAAGATATTCCTGATAATATCCTTTGGATAGTAGAATTGATGCTTTAGCATTATACAATTGGTCCTCTTCCTGAACATGCCCATGATAAAATCTTCATTATCTACAACCTGGATATGGAAGTGGATAGGTGATAAGGCTCAAAGTATTTACCAAACTGTGTCCACCCTCCTTTTGTTATGATAAAGTGATGGGCTCTGGTGAGGGTAGGACATATATTTCCCTTCATCTTTCTGATCAAAGCTTCCTCCTGCAGCCCACCTAATTTTCTTATGATTTCTGCTATCCCAATTTTGAGTGGGACTTTGTAGGGTAACACATAAGGAACAACTCTAAAACCATAAACCCTAATCACTATGGAAAAAGGGTACACTATCAAATCTCCCTAGTTGTGAGCAATTTTCAACTCAGGGCATACTCCATAGGCCTTAAAAGCATCATTACTTCATTATGAACTCTTGCATTTTGGTTGCTTAGTAATGACTTAAGTCTGGTTGCAAAAAATTTGTCAAAATATACATAACTTGCATTCTTTCTATACCAGGAAAAATTTGCACTCCACATCTAAACATGCAATTCTTCATCATCTTGGAATCTCTCCAATTCCATTTCTTCTTCAAAGAAGTCTGCATTGTTAAATAATAACATATGCATCATGAGGGAATACCAACCCATTGGCTTTTGTATATTACCATCTTGGATTCCTGACAAACCATCATGCATCTCCTGAGCAATATAGGATGCATAATCAAACAATACAGACAAATGGGGATGCAAAATTTGAACTACCATCAACATTATCTGGACTAGCATGGTTGTCTCTTCATTCATCCCCAAAATATTGCACAGGGAACTGTACATTTTCCTGGCCTTGCCAATGAAAAGATCCACTTTGAAAGGTTATGGGGTTCTTGGTCCTATTACAACAAAATTTCCTATTTTATTAGCATACCCCTTCACTACTTCACCTCTATAATAATCCCTTTGGTTATTTTATATTTCTTTGAAATATTCAAGTTTAATATCATCCATACTCTGAGAGGGGTCAGTCACCTTGAAAATCCTTCTAATTTCATTAGTTGATACAGTCAGTATTATATTTCCCCCGGTGTCTCTAACAACCCTAGTCACCTTATCATAAGTGTTTTCTATTAGAATGAGCAAATCAGTATCCATGAATACACTAGGTGCTATTAAGTTTCCAACATCTAGTTCCCAAATATTATAGTCTGGGGTGGGGGCCTTTCTCAAACTATAAGCTGCTCTAAATAGGGTAAGGGCATCTAAACTAGTAATAGAATCTCTTTCCCACCTTCCCAAATCATATAACCCTTCCCCAATTTTGAAGCAGGGATGTTGTGGCACTGCCTTCTTAGCTTGTGTGGCATCCCCTGAGGACAATGGTAACTGCTGCAATAAATATTCCCTAACGTTCCATTTCTGGTAATCGACCTGTCCCAAAATTTCAACTCTAGGGGCCATTCTAAGGGTTTGCTATCAATACTAGAACCAGATTCTGAAACAAGAGCTCTAAAACCTTCTCTGAATTGCAAACTCTATCTCAATTTGAATGGTAGTGAATCAGTGAGTTTACCCATTCTGCACAAAAGTTGTGTGAAGCTGGTTTTCTTTGTAATTCTGTCTTTGCTCAAATGGCTTTGGTGAATGATTTAGACTACAGTTGGCTTAATCAATTTATGACCTCAATCAAGTCAGTCTTTCAAATTGAATTTGACTAGAGTTATCACAGGATCTACAATTAATTTACCACCTTCAATTTTGCAGCTTAACAGCTCTCTGCAACTTGTTTTATCAACTTTGAATTTGAACCGCTGATTCCGGGCATCATTCTTTGCATCTGACGGCTATATTACTTTTCCAAAAAAAACTATCGGCTGAGGACACATGTCACCACCACTTATTCACTTATTCGTTAGTTGTCAAGCATCTTGGATATAAGCGATTAAGCGAGCCATTAGATATAAAATAACTTAGCTGAACTTTAAACCTCTGCCAGCTTTGAATGCCTAGGCCCACCAACTGCCAGATGTCATCACCGCTTATTCACTTATTCATTAGATGTCAAGAATCTTGGATATAAGTGAATAAGCTAACCGTCAGATCTTTCTGGGTTTTAACACCTTTTATACTCGTCTGCAATTGGACCCCACATACTTCCCTAGATAGGTGTCATCACCGCTTATTCGCTTATATGTTAGATATCGTGCACTTTTTCTTTAAGTGAATAAGCGGTCCGTTCGATCTTTTCAAACTTGTGCACTATTTAAAAAAATGCCTTTTCAACAGTTTGGCCTCACCAAGGACACGCGTCGCCTCCGCTTATTTGCTTATTCGTTAGATGTCGAGCATCTTAGATATTAGTGAATAAGCACGTTGTCTGATCTTTTCTGAGTTGCTCGATACATAAGGTGATGATGTAAAAGGGACCTACATGGTGAGACTTAGGAAATATTAAAGCGGTTAGGATGTTACAATCTTTTGGTAAAAGGTAACCCATTCAACACAGACACATGACTTAATATGACTTAAGTGACCAAAAAAGTAACACGAAAATAGAACTGGCTTAGGCACTTAGGGTTTTTAGTCACTTTTGACCATTTTCAATTAGGTTGAGGGTTTGAGCACACTTTGCAGAGGCATAAAACAATTTGAATACCAATTTCAAAGCCCTTGACACTATTAATGACAGGAGACCCTATGAAAATTACAAGGTACAATTTGGACAAGAAATAGCACCAACACTACCCTAAGCCTAATTGTCCTAAGATTGGACGAGTATCAGTTTGCCTACCCTACCCAAATTCATCAAGTTGATGTGAATTCGTGGATCCCATCCTTGTGTGTGTCTGAGGTTATTTTGGGTGATTTTAGTTGAGTTTATTGATATTGTGTGAATTATCTTGTTATTTATTAAATTGATTATTGCTAGAATTAATTATTATTTTTAAATCGGTTTGTTAGAATTAATTATTAAATATAGGGTATTTAATTAATTAAAAATTAATTAAATACCTATTTTTAACTGTGAAAATTAATTAAAGTTCAAATATTGAATATTTGCATTTAATTAAATATTTAATTTGAAATTAGAGTTATTGTAGCTTTTATGCTTTATTAAATAATTAAATATTTAGGTGCATGGATAAAGTTGTGCTTTAAATATTTAATCTATTTAATATATTATTTAATTAATTACTTGTGTATTGTAATTATTGAAATTGGAGTTTGAATTTAAAATGCAAGTTCTTTTATGGAGTCAAAGTTGAGTTGCATAATTAAAGGGATATTTTTAATTAATAATCATTATTTTCTTTAAATTTTAGAAGTTGAGTTAACTAGGTTTAGTGGAGTGTCTATTTTGGGATTGCTTGAAAGGTGGGAGTTGAGTCTCTTTAGGGGAGTTCTCTTCTCATTTGATCATAACAGGTTTTTGGGATAAGGTTGAAGGTTTTTGGGAGAAATTTTGTGTTGATCATTTTTGTATTCTTGCTATTTTGTGCTATTGTTGTTGATTGGAGGCTTGAAGAAATTGAGGAGATCCTTTCTTTCGAGGCTTCATGGTTTCAGATCTACAGTCACATTCAAATTTTAAGGGCTTTGGGATTCTTCATTTCTCAAAGGGCTTCATTATCAAATTGGTGGTTGAATTTGAGGTAGGTTATGGAAAACCCCTTGTTAGTTTGGTTTTTTGTTGAAAATATGTCTTCCTTTGTGCTTGATAATATCATTTCCTTAATTTGGATCTATTTGGTGTTTTTGTTAAAATAGGTGTTGTTTAAAACCCTAGATCTAATATTTTTAGGAAAAAATATTACTTGGCATAGTAGGGTTATGTTGTTCAAATTTCGTGGAAAAACACATTGTGGAAGACCCTAAAACTAGATAAATCAAATAATATATAGTAGAGACTAGTGGAAAGAAAAAAAATTGGTCTTAGAAAATTTTTCATGAAAAAAATTAAATTGTTTCAAAAAAATACTCTGTGGAAAAAAAAATCACCAATAAAAAAAAACCCCATAAAAGACAAAATGGGAGAAAAACAAATGAAGGAAAAAAGTCTCTTTCTTATTTCCTGTAAGATAAGAAATATTACTATTAATGATATATGTGGGTTAGATAAGATGCTCTCCTTTTATCCTTAGATACACAAATGAAGGATCTAAATTGATTAACCCCAAACGAAGGATCAATGCATATATCAATCAATCATTTGGAAATAAGAGCAAAGAGGATGATCTTAAATACCCATTTATAGATTTGAATGTGTGATAGGTTAGGAAAGATTAAGAAATTTAAATGAAATGGATAGGATAAAAGTACTAACCTTGAAATTTTATAGATATGAAGAATGTTTTTTTTGAGGGCCCGCACTTAGTTTCTGGAAAATCTCAAAGTAGATCTGGAATAGAAACATAGAGACCAATAAAACCCAAAAATATTTTTCTGTTATGACACATTTCTGATTTTGACCCTCAAGTCAATGTCACCATTGATCCAAAATTTCTGATTCTGACCTAGGGTAGAATCAACCTAAAACATGTCAGACTGAAAATCTATTTCTAGATCCCAAAAGTTTGCCTAAAAGGGTATCTAAATCTGCACTCTGATCTGCTGTTCTGAACCTGTACCTTCAAGAAAAATGGATTTGTTTGTTGGGGGAGAGGGCTTTGCCTTGGTCAAACCCTAGTTTTTGAATTAACCTCAAAGTATAATTCAAATTACATAAGTAAAACAAAGTAAATGAACAAATTCACGTTGCTTGTAGAAGCCCTTGTGGCAGATTCGAATCCGTGGATCCAAAAGTATGCATGCACCAAATGGATGTAGAATGTAGAATGTAGGATGTCTCAAATCAATTTCTTTTAGATCTTCAACACCAATCTTTAATGGATCTTTGAATAGAAAGAGGCTTGGAGGAATGTCGATGGAGAAATCTTCAACAAGAGGGCTCCATGGAGCTTGAATCCTTCAATGGCCACCAATGGATCTTCTTGATGAATTGAGTGCTTGAGAAGTGCTTGAATGCTTGAGAATGGATGAATGCTTCAATAGATACTTGGCTTGCTTCAAATCTTTCTCCTTATCTTTCTTGAATTTCAATTAGATGGAGGTTTGTAAATCCTTGTCATAGATTCTTAGAGAAAATGAGAGGAGAAAGCTTCCTTATATATGAATCTAGGGCACAATCTTCTAGAGAGGCCTATATAGGAGAATTTAATTATCTTTAGACCTATACCCTTAGAAGATGACCTATATTAAATATAATTTAAGATTTGTTTCTCTGAAGACCAAAATAGCTGATTGAGAAGCGGGAATTAACTTTTTCCAAAGCCCAACATCCAGAAACCCTGGAACTCTAGAATCTGGATCTTAGGTCAGAAAAAGGTCAATTTTGACCTAGGTCAAGGTTGAGGTTGACCTTTAACCAAAAAGGTTGACCTTGAACCTGAGGTCAAAGTCCTAGTTTGTAGTTTGGAATGTCAGAAATAGGCTAGAAAAAGTGGGAAATGGGACAGAATAGTGGGAAAAAGCCATATCCAAGTCAGAGACCCATTTAAGGCACTTGACATGACCCTAAACCACTTACTTAGAAGGCTAAACTAGTCTACAATGGAAATTCTTTCATTTTTTGACTATACATTTAGCCCCCACTTTAGCAAGAGTATGGGCTCGACACAAACTCTTGGTAAAGGAGATCATAAAGAATAGATAATCTTATTGAAATCAAAAGGGACAAAGGAATCCTCAAGCCCCCAAGAGACTTAAGTCTTTATCAAACCTAAGATCATGATAAGAGAGACATCACCAGTTAAGGAGAAAAAGAGAGACGGTGTGATTACCTTTCCCAAAGAGAACTTATGTCCCATTGTGTACCACACAAGAAAATAGTGCAACTGGAAAGATGGAATTGAACCGCCTAGTGAATGTGTCTACTTACTAGTCAACCCATCAGGGAGATCCGGTCTTAAGGACACCTTGCAACCTTAAGGGATCAAAACATTATAAATGGAAACTAGAGGGATCAAGAGATCCTATAAAGTAAAATATCCATGCTTTAAGGATTATTCTTTAATCCATAAATGGAAAAAGGTTTTAAGTTTTTGAAAATATTTTGAATGTGTGTGTGTGTGAAAAAAGTGAGTAGAGCATATGCCCCCATGTTAAAGTCATTTCTAATAATTTAACAAGAAAAATAGATTGAACGAAAACATAAAAAAATCCACTGATTACGTTTCCACTACAAGATGCCCCCAAACAAAGACAAATTAAGGGAAATACCATATAAACATACAAAGAACATAGAAATGATCTACCTACTGTGGGGTCAGTATGATCATAAGATAAAATGTACAAATAGATATGATATTATTGCAAATGAATTGACATCATTCCCCAAATAAAGTAGAACTACAATTACAATGGAGGAAACAAAACTCTAGAGTTACGAAGAAGAGTCTTTTCAGACCACAACATGGAGACCAAAAAGAATCAGTGCTACCATGTCACAGATCCAAGTGAACTACACAACAAAAACATTTAAAAACAATAGCCCAAGTACAAAATAACATGAAAACAACATATAAAAGAACAAAGATACACATAGAGGAATTGTACAATAGTTTTTATTCATTTATCACCTTGCACCAAAAAAGTAACAAGGGTCGTATAAAAGAGTCTAACAAACATTTAGAAAACACATTATGGGAGAAGAACAATATAGTATGCAAACACAAAAAGGGCTACCATGAAGGATAAGCCAATCAGGTGCATCGCCTACCCTCCCTGCCTCAGTTTATGTCATTTAGGGAAGGTGGGCATCTTACAAAAGGGACTATATCCAATACAGTAGGAATAATAGCTAGTTCCAAACAAGAATCCTCTTGAGAATCACGTTGCTCAATGGTGTAATTATCAATTGAGTTGAAAGCATATGAGCTAAATCAATATCAATATCGATGGTCTCATATTCATCACTAAGATCAATAGGATCATCAAGAGTATCCTCCTCATCAAGATTAATTAAAATAGGATCTAAGATGCGAATAGGATCATCATACTCATTCATCTTAACATCATTATGAACATTAACTTCTTTCGATACATCAGGCATAGGTTGGTCGAAAGAAGGTAAAAAATTTCAAAAGAATAGAAGCATGGGCCCTAGCATTAGCTCTATGCTTCTTACGATGTTTATTAGTAGATTTGTTATGTTTTTCTTTGTTTGACACATTTTGAGAACTAGGAGGAATAACAACTAGTTCCTTCATAGGTTCTATAAGAGAATTGATAGGATTTGCAGTAGGATGAGAAGAGGCACTGGGAGGTTGAGTAATAGAGCTAGCTATAATGGATAAAGGATGTATAGAAGGAGTGGGAAAAAGAGAATTATTAAGATCTATCTAAGGAATTCTTAACTCAACAATCTTGAAATGTTTATAGGCTTGATATGAATGAAAAAGGTTCTCAGGGTGAGGAGGACATGAATTAGGTAATGAAGGCCAAAATAAATCAAGAGTAGCACAATCTCTAGGCCTAGAAGGTTGATACAAACTATGATTAATAGTTTTTACTTCTCCATTATGAATGAACTTAAGACATTTGTGAATAGGAGAAGCAATAGCATGCATAGCAATTATCCAAGGAAAACCAAATTTGACTTGAAATTGATCAGAAGTAGGAATGACAATGAAGGTAGTATCTACAAATTTGCCACAAAGTTCAATAGGCATGTTAATAGAACCAAGTGCATGATAGAGAAATCCATTACAAGTTTGGATCCATGCATCCAATGGATCATAACAGTCACATTGTAGGTTTTTCATAAAAAGGTTTTCCTTAGTAATAACATTTATTAAAGATGTGAAATCAACAAGAAAACCACGCGTATGTATCTTGGAAATCCTAGCATAAATATAAAGGGGACCATCGGGAGCCTTAATAGTCTCAGAATCATCAAAGGTAATTGAAAGTTCCTAAGGTCATTTATCCTTAGTTTGTTTTTGAGGTTTAGGTGGAACTTGAAGTTGAAGTGGAGGCGAAGGATCTTGAATAACAGGTTGAGGTGAAACAATGCAATCCACATGATTAATGATGTGATTGAAATCATCCATCTTTGAATCATAAAAAATACTCAAAGAAGATGGTTGAGCGATAGTATTAGTATCATGTGTAGGTAAAGGATTCATATAGATTTGAAGTTTTTGATTAGGAGAGACAAATTTGTTCCCATTACCATCAAAATTATATCAATTAAGTCTAGAACTTTATGCTTTAGAGAATAACATTTTTCAAATCATGGCCATTTTGGCGATGGTATTGGCAAAAAGCATTAGAATCAAAGGATTTTGATGCTATTGTAGTAGGAAGGAGAGGTCAAATAGGAGGTAAGGTAATCATATTAGCACCTCAAAACCTACTCATAATAGAATGTAAAGATTCAGAGAGAGGAGTAAATGTATGATTCATACGGAAAGCAGTGAATGCAGAAGTGGCATTGTTGGATGCCACAACAACTTGATCAAAAACCGCATTCATCTGTTTATTAATCTTGATATAGTTGTTATTTTTCTTAAACTTATTAGGATTAGGAGCAGTGTCACTCTTATCAACTGGAACAGGATCCATTGGAATGTTTCTCTCAAATTGACTCACTTGTAATTGATAATGATGAAGTGTTGCACAAAGTTGTTGAAAAGAGGTAAATTAAGTAAGCATGATCTTATCTCTAATATCCTTTTGTAAATTTGAAATAAATGTATGTTGAATATTAATATCAGGAATAGGATAAGAAATTTGAGCATACAAGTTCTTAAATCTACCAATAAAATTAGTCAGTTTTTCTTTAATGTTTTGTTTACAATGCATTAAATTAGTTAAGGAAACTTGAAGACCAATGTTATTTTGAAATTGTTGGATAAATGTATTAGCAAGTTTAGGAAAAGAATCAATAGAATAAGGAGATAAAGAAAAATACCATTGCAAGGCCTTATCATAAAAAGTCCTAGAAAACAACTTAGCTAAAATCCTATGGTCATGAGTATAATCACTACAAAGGATTTGGAATGTTTTAACATTAGTAACATGAATGCCTTTACCATTGTAATTCTCAAGATGAGGCATATCAGCTTGCTGAGGGATAGTAGCATGAATAATGTCTAAGGATAAAGGACTACCCATGTCACATGTAGGAATGCTAAACTTGGATTGGGTTAAAGATGCAATTTTTTGTTGTAAAGATGACACAGTTTAAGCCAAACTAATAAGTGTGGAATCATTAGAAGAAATAGGTGGCATAGAAATATTAGAAACACTAGGGAAAGTGTAGGAATCAGTAGGGATTGAAGACACAACCAGTGGAACACTTGGAACCACAGTTGGAAGGGTATTGGAATAAGTAAAAGGCACACTATGATATGAAGGTTGTGAGCTAGGTAGAGATACCGGTGGAACACTCACATGAATAGATGAAATTGGAAGAGATGTAATCATCAAAGGAGGAGTATAAGTAGGAATGCTGGGTAAAGGAACAAAAGAAGGTCCCTCACTAGTGACATGAGGAGTGAATCCTAGATCTTGAGCCCCTTTAGATAAAGGTTTAACATTCAAATGCACAAGATGGGTGATACCACGTAAGATATTAACACCTTGATCACTATCACGAAGGAATTTATTTAGATCCTCTATAGCTTGGATGAAATATTGATTATGGTTTTCTTGAATAAGCCGATTTCCCATTTTATCAAGATCTGTTGAAATTTTTTGGACTTGTTTAGGAGGAACTCTTAAAGAATCCTCCTCATCACAAGATGAGTGAGAAGAGTTATGCTGCATAGAAGGATTGGAATCATGAGTGATCAAATTTTCATCTGGGATCCTAAGGAAAGGAGAGGAAGATTTAGGATCAAAGGAACCCATGAGTCTATGGCTTCTTCTAACCAAGATACTATAAGTAGGACTAGAAGTGGTAAAGCTCATACACTAATGCAATGCAAATAAACTAATTTAGGAAACACAAGATTTTGATTTTAATTCTTGAAATGTAAATGCAAGATCATAAGGGAAAGGTAATCTAATATGCATGCAAGATCTAACATAAAAGATGTAAATCTAACACAAAAAAGAAAGATTTTTCTATCGTGGGTTCACCAAAATGTAAGATAAGAAATATTTCTATTAATGTTTAATCGGGGTTAGATAAGATTCTCTCCTTTTATATTTAGATACACAAATGAAGGATCAATGCATAAATGAATTGATCATTTGGAAATAAGAGCAAAGAGGAAGATCTTGAATACCCGTTTATAGATTTGAATGTGTGATAGGTTTAGAAAGATTAAGAACTTTAATTGAAATGGATAGGAGAAAATTACGAACCTTGAGATGTTATAGATCTAAAGAATTCTATTTTCGGGGGTCTGTACTTAGTTTCTAGAAAATCTCAGACCAGATCTAGAATAGAAACATAGAGATGAACAAAACCCAGAAATATTTTTCTGTTCTAACACAATTCTGATTTTGACCCTCAAGTCAATGTCACCATTGACCCAAAATTTCTGATTTTGACCTAGGGTAGAATCAACCTAAAAATTCTTAGACTGAAAATCTATTTCTGGATCCTAAAAGCTTTCTGAAAAGAGTATCTGAATATGCACTCTGATCTACTGTTCCAAACCTGTACCTACAAGATAAATGGATTTATTTGTTGGGGGGAGGGGTTTTCCTTGGTCAAACCCTAATTTTGTAATTAACCTCATAGTATAATTGAAATTGCATAAGTAAAACAAAGTAAATGAACAAATTCACCTTGCTTGTAGAAGCCCTTGTGGTGGATTTGAATATGTGGATCCACAAGTATGCATGCACCGAATGGATGTAGAATGTAGAATGTAGAATGTAGGATGTCTCAAATAAATTGCTTGTGGATCTTCAAAACCAATATTGAATGGATCTTTGAATAGAAAGAGGCTTGGAGGAATGTGGATGGAGAAATCTTCAACAAGAGGGCTCCATGGAGCTTGAATCCTTCAATGACACCAATGGATCTTCTTGATGAATTGAGTGCTTAACAAGTGCTTGAATGCTTGAGAATGGATGAATGATTCAATAGCTACTTGGATTTCTTTAAATATTTCTCCTTATCTTGCTTGAATTTCACTTAGATGGTGGTTTGCAAATCCTTGTCTTAGATTCTTAGAGAAAATGAGAGGAGAAAGCTTCCTTATATATGAATCTAGGGAAAAATCTTCTAGAGAGGCCTACATAGGAGAATTAAATTCCCTTTAGACCTATACCCTTAGAAGAGGACCTATATTAAATATAATTTAAGATTTATTGCTCCGAAGACTGAAATAGCTGACCTGAAAGCGGGAATTAACTCTTTCAAAAGCCCGACATCCAGAAACCCTAGAAACGTGGAATCTGGACCTTAGTTTAGAAAAAGTGATGACATTAAGTTTTTCCATTAGTATACATAAAAGGAAAAACATGATAAAGATCATCGATATAAGAATAACTGGCAGACAGTAAGCATACCCAACGAGATGACAATGTCTATCGTAAAAATGCTAAGTATAGAATTGCCCAACGAACATTGGCAAGAGTCAAACCGACAACAAGCATTACCGATGATATAGTTTTGAGAACATCGTCGATGGAGTAGAAAATTCATACCTGACGAACAGTTCAATTAAAGAACACCAATGAGTACAAAACTGACAGAACTGACAAAGCTGCCCAACCATTAGAATCGATAGTCAGTTACAGGACTCGCAAAAAGTGGATCTGACTTTACATGTGAGATAAAATAGTGTAATTCTATTTATAGAGTTTTTATTTATTTTAAATCTTTACTTGAGAGTCGTGTGAGAAAATTGTGAATGTTTTAAAGCATCCTAACGGATATAAAACATATCTAACTAAAGATCAAGGGCAAGTTGTAAACCTTGGATCTAGAGTTAATTTGAAAAGCGTGAATCAAGAATAGAGATAGAAGCTAGTATAAATAGATGTTCAATCATTTGTAATAAAAGAGACTCATAATCAGTTGATAAATGATAGTAGCCATGGAGAGCATCTAAGCAGTAGAAGATAATTCATTCAAATTACAGAAATAGATCAAATTAGTTATCAAGAACACATAAAGGCTACCGATGAGCAGAGACAAGCTATCACTCAATCACTCAAGGTGATTACATTTACATTGTAAGCTTTACAAGATCTGTTATTAGCTATTAGAGATTGCATTCACTATTAGATCAACATTTATATTGTAGTTGCATTCTAACAAGTGCATCACAACTAAAATCCTTTTGTAGAAGGTGGACTTACCAGTTCTATGATAAATCTCTTAACAGAGTGCACACCTAATGGTGTTGCTAAAGCTTCAAATGAATTAGATCCTAATAGGTCTCCACTCTAATACTCTTAATAGGGTAGATCATTAGATGTGATCAATTGTAAGCCTTTACCGACACCCTTCTTATCAGCAAATAGTGTATTTTTGTGGGTAGACATCCCCACCGCATTTTTTACTTCCTAACAGGAGTTTTCTGTGATATCATATCATGTGTTATGTATTCTTTTTTTTTTTTTATGAATGTTTCTTGAATGTTTACACATGTAAAGAACTTATATTATGATTTCACATACATATAGAGGTATTGATTCACCCCTCCCCTCTTAATACATCGTTCGAATAATTCCAACAATTGGTATCAGAGCTAAGTCTCTTTCTTGAAAAGCTTAAAGACTTAAGAGAAAAGATCCACACAATGGAAAAGTATAGACTAGGCAAGACTATTGAGAATGAGAAATTACAAATTCAGATTTACTATGAGCAGTATAAAGAGGCAAGAGTAAGCATGAGAAAGTTGCTTGATGAAAGAAAGATCATAGCAACTAGGCTTAATGAAAAATATTATCAAGAAGAGGAGATCCCATATTACTTCAACTATGCTGAATCATCAACAAGCAAAGCTTTAGACACATTAGTAGAAGAGATCCCAAGTCTACAAGAAGTCAATCTACATGTGACAGAGAAAATCTGAATGTTGCAAATCGGTCAAGAGACTCAGATGGTAAAAATGATTGATGTCATGAATGATTCAACAAAAGTTGAATCAGAGAGAACATTGTCTATTGATGATAGGAGGAAAATCACTGAGAAGATACAAGAAAAAGATTCAGAGATTCAAAGACTTACTAATCATCACCATGAGATTACCAACCAAATTATTCTTATGAGTCAAGAGGAAAATAGATTAAATACTGAACTCATTGAAAGAATATAGATCATCGGTGAGATAAGGGAAGAGAATGAGAAACTAAAGCATGAAGTCAAAATTTAGAATTAGCACAATGAATTGATCAAGAAATCTGAAGATAGCAATAAAAGAATGGATGATTTCCTTGATGGTCAAAGAGTCAACAACTACATAGGAATAGGGTAAATCGACAATGGAGAATCATCTAATCAATCAGATCAAAGGTATGTTTATGCAACTCCAAGGACCAAGAAGTTGTCATGCAATCACTGTGGAAAACCAGGCCACACCTCAAACATTTGCAGAAACAAAATGAAAGGTATTCCTCAATCACAATCTACTTTCATTAGTTATTTTTATAAATGTCACAAGAAAGGACACAAGGCATATGAATGCAAATCCAAGATGACAAATCCAAAGAAGGAAACCTAGATGGACAAGTACTACCCTACCTACAAAATGAATGGACATACATATCAAAAATGCTGGAAAAAGAATAAGAAAGTATGGACACCAAAAGAACCTGACAATGGCTACAAACCGACAAGAGTAGGTAACTCATATGTTTGGGACTATAACACATGGGTAAATTGCATAGCATGTGGAAGGTATGGTCATATATCTGTCAACTGTATTTGAAAATGGACTAGAAAACCAAGAGGATGGTTCAATATAGGTATGACATGTTTACATTGTCATAAGGTTGGACATGTGATAAAAGATTGCAAAGACCAACAGATAGAAACAAGCACTTATCCCAACGGAAACACCATTGATAACATCAAGAAGATGAGAAACAAGATGTGGGTAAAATCCACAAACACAAAAGGTGCTAGAACAAGCAATGCAAATGATGATGCCCCATCCAATGGATCTGGTGGCATCACTATCTCCAACTAAATTACACAAGTAAGTATGGAACTGCATTATGACAAGTTATATTATGCATCGGTTCCATTTACATATTGATCATATAGAAAAAATTAGCATTATTGAAGATGCACTATATTGTTGCTTGTAATATTATTAAAAAACAACCATCAGTTAATGGGTACAAATTAGCATTGGTGAACACACACAAAAAAGTTAACACTACTTACCGAAATATATCATTCATTACACAAAAGCCAAGTCGCTAAGTGTAAACCGATGGACATCGGTAATCCTTGAGCCGACAAAATTTGTCATCACATTTTACCGACAATCATCGGTGAAGTCACCAAAGCTGCTAGCAATCCCAACACTTTGCACCTAAACCAAAGATGTTATTTATGTCTTGACTAATGAACTTAGTCTTTGTATACCGATGAGTTGTTGGGCATTAATGACAACTTAGGGCACAAAAGTTATAAACACGCAACGGAAGAACTCATTTTGCACCCGCAATTTTTGAGCAACCAAGAAGAGCTAATTAGAGTGATTGGAGAGAAAATTGAAGTGCGACCTTAGCAATTTTTTAACTCAACTCAAAGGATTCACAAGAAATCAAAGAGATTTAGTACGTACCTACATTCACTGACCACACTGTTTAAATTACGGAAAGCCCTAAATTTCTGAAAATGATGGCATCTACTTCTAGAATTGAAAATTTGAAAGAGGATAAGAAGAAAATGATCAATCTTATCAGTAGAGGCACTTGTGTTGAGCCTAAATAAAAGTTGCACCTAGAAATTGCATCACAACCTGATGATTCCAGACTATTCTCCAGAATCCCACCTAGGGTTTTGCTGGTAGAGGACGTAAGGTCCTATATACATTGCAAGATCTTGGAATTAGGAGATCTAGACCTAGATAATGCCTACAAGGCACTTTGTGATGAAGCTAGAAACTTGAAAGAAGAGAACAAGAATCTGGAAGTGAAAGGTCTCATGAATGCATTACACTTTCCTAGAGTTTTTAAGATAGAATGGATAAAGATAGTTCTCAGCAGAATGCATAACCAGACATTATGGCTCAATAAGCCAAAACAAATAACAAAGGATGTTATTCATGTAGTTATTGGATATCCTACAACCGACAAACCACAAGCACACAAGCACCCATCCCTAAAGGAATTGGAAAAGCTAACTGTTATAATGAACAACATAGAAAGCACTGTTATGAGTACAACTTAGAAGATCATCAAACAAGGAAAGAAGATAGATCTTGTAGAGATTTTGTTGAATCAACTCGAGGAGAAAATGAACACCATAAGATCTTTAAGAACAAACACTTGTAAGTTTGGTTCCCTCATTATGTGAATATTCTTTTACTTTGAAGAATACTTTCCCTCCATAGGAAAAATAGTATGGGATACAAGCAAACTGGTCACCATATAGGTATGTGAGCATATAGAGTCATTAGGAACAAATTTTGTTGACCTAATGAATGAGTATTTCAAAGGATTTAAAGACAAAATGCAAGCAAGAACTAGGATACCTAAAATTTTGATAGAAGAATACAAAGAGGATATATGTTTTATGTTAGATACTAATTTTACCCATATCAAACTAGTAGTACCTAGGAAATATTGGCTATCACATTTAGAATATGAGATCAAAATAGGACAAGTCACTGAGTGCACATCAAGGCACTATTGAATGAACTAGTTGACAACAAGAAAGCAAGATTTGGCACTTATAAAGAAGCCAAACCAAAGATCAAGACAAATCTTACTATCAAGAAAATTATAAACAAGAAGAAAAAAATGGTTAAAAAGTTAACCAAGCAATTTGCAGTTACTGAAGCAGGTGAAGAGGAAATAGAAGGAAAGGAGGAACAAATCGAAGGCCAGTAACCTATCAGTAAAGAAATAGAAAAGAATAATTTAGAGGGTACACAATCAGATTCACCACCTCCACCTCCACCTCCACCTAAGAAAGCAAGAACAACATCCGCTTCAAGAACAAGAAGCAAAACTGCAAAGGAACCAACTCCTTCACCACTTAAGAAAGGTAAAGTGAGAACCTACAAGAGAAAACTGGTCTCACCTAAGGAAATACAGACCAAAAGTAGGAAATGGGTTAGGAAAAAAGAGGATCTAGAAGACTCAGCTATGGATGAAGCTGACATAGATGTACAAAAAGGGAAAGAACCCTTGATTCCAAAGACAATTGATGAAATCTATAAGAAGATCTCAGAATCACAATCTATTTCTAATTATAACATTAGGAAATGGTTAAAATTTATCCCAGAGGATCAAAACAAGATAGAAGATGCTATTATAGTTAAAATGTGCAAACATCATTATGTTCCACTACAATTCTCAGAATATGACGTTCCTAAGGAACTATCAGCGAGATTGTCTGCTAGATGGACATTTTCTCTACATTAGGAAAAAGAAATAAGAGAAAGAGTACTTGTTACTCTTATGCCTTCAAATTCAAGGAAGGAAGAAATAAGTGAGATGATGAAGAAGTATGAAAAGCAGTTCTCACAAAAAAAGAGAGCATATGAATTTCTCAAAGGGAAGCTAATTGATCTTGATCAAGATAATATTAAAAAGTGGTGCAAGATACTTAACCAGCCCATTAAGGAATCTATCCCGGAGAAGGAAAACATCATCATCAAGGATATACAAGATGACTCATCTATGGAGTTGGATAAAGAAGAGAGTGATCTAGAAGGCCCCAAACATACTGAAGTAATAGATGAAGTATGGCCCGACACTACTCTTGGAAAAACTCAGACTGATGAAAGCCAAATTCCACCAAGTCCAATTCATATTGACTTGAGTAATGAAGAAGAGGTTACCAAAGTAGATTTGACAATAAAAGGTAACATAACTAACGATATCAATGATGAATCATGGTTAGATAACATTATCAATGACACTACAGGAAAAGACCCTGTAAAAGAAGTTCAAAAATATAAAGATATCAATGCTGCACAGGGAAATACCGATGGATAGGATACAACTATTGACACTGGAGAGGTCAATACACCGACCAACATGAGAATTTTGATACAAGCTATTGACATTGAATCAAGTCAAGAGAAATCATCTAAGAAAGATGGTGATATACCCATAAACATGGTTAATGATAAAAATAAAGATGCATTAGATACTCAAAAAGATATAGATACAAAGATAAAGGATGCAACCTACACTCAGCAAGAGGTGTCTACTAAAAAAGACAAAGGAGAAAATAATAAAATAGATGAAACATTGAGAAAGGATGAAGAGAAAGAAAAGAGTGAGGAATTTAAGTATGATGAAAGCATGAAAGAGAAAGAAGATAAATCTATTGATACACCCAAGGCCAATGAGGAGATGTCTTTACAAAACCAATCAGTGGACTTAGAGTAGAAACAACAAGATGCCTCATCTTCTTGACCTTCACCTACCAAATCTATCCAATCTCAAGGTTTACAAATGGTAGTACACCAATCTGCCTCCCAACCAAAGAAAAAGAAGAAAAAAGTAATAAAGAAAGATATCTTGGAGGTAACACTTGATGAGGTAATTGAGATACCCAAGTGGGATGTATCTACTTTAGATACTAAAGCACTTCAAAAGTTTGGAGTGATGTGTCAGAGAAAATAAATACAAGAGAAAATGAAAAAGGCACATAGGGAAGCCCAAGTACTTGATAAGGCAAGGGACATTCTACATCAACTAGTTTCGGATATCAAAATAGAAAATGACATATCAGTCATGGAACAAATAGTAGTTCTTACCGATGCCATCACAAATCAGAATGTAGATGTAGAGAAGGCAATGGAAGAACAAGTAGAAATGAAGTATCAACATAAACTAGTTAAGAAGATCAGCCAAGAAGTGGCAGAGAACAAGGTAAAGCTCTCTGAACTAGCAAGTCAATTAGAACCTATGATTGTTGAAGCTGTTACCTTAGTTCAAAAATTGTGCACATTAGAAAATTTCATGAAAGAAAATAGTGAAAAGTTATCCCAACTGGATTCAGATCTGATAGCTAGTGTACTAAGTTTAACCTCTGATGAAAACACAATAAAGTTGCATCATGAAAAGATCATGGAGGTAAATAGATTGAGACAAGAGATATGGGATGCAGAGACACAATTTTGAAATGAGGTTAAAGAACTACAAGCTCACATATTGCCAAACCTCACCACTTTGCAACAACATATTACAGATGCAAGAAATTCGATCTCAACCCCAGAGATATCTGTGGTAGACAACATATATGACATGCATGTGAGGATATCACTTGAGCATATGGCTCTTGAAAATTTAAAAGAAAAATGGGAGAAAAATGATGGAGGAAATCAAAGCCTCACACTCTCACATTTTTTAAAAGCTGTAAGTACCTTTTCCCTCATTATCAAAAAAAGAGGAATGTATACATATGTACAATTTACTTTAGTAGAAAAAGGAGGAATGTATACATATGTAACAAATACTATATGAGGATATGTATAATGTATGTACAACAAGAATAGATATGTACAAAAAATTACACTTATTGACATGTGCATAGGGGGAGTCATTTCATGACTAAGGAAGAAGTATACATAGGTGTACATACTAATACATCTAAGTATGTTGCACATATCAGTTTTTGATACTAATGTCAAAGGGGGAGATTGATGACATTAAGTTTTTCCATTAGTATACTTAAAGGTAAAAAAAGGATAAAGGTCATCGGTATAAGCATAACCGGTGGACAACAAGCATACCCAATGAGATGATAATGTCTATCATAAAAATGCTAAGTATAGAATTTCCCAACGAATGTTGACAAGAGTCAAATCGATGACAAGCATTACCGACAATACAATTTTGAGAACTTCATCGACGGAGCAGAAAAGGCATACTTGACAAATAGCTCAATTAAGGGACACCGACAGTGTACAAAACTGACATAACTGACAGAGTAGCCTGACCATCAAAACCAACAATCAGTTACAAAACCCACAAAAATTGGATCTGACTTTACACGTCAGATAAAACATTGTAATTCTATTTATAGAGTTTTTATTTGTTTTAAATCTTTACTTGAGGGTCAAGCAAGAAAATTGTGAATTTTTTAGAGCATCCTAACGGATCTAAAATATATCTAACTAAAGATCATGGTCAAGTTGTAAACCTTAGATCTAGAGTTAATTTGAAAAGCATGAATCAAGAATAGAGCTAGAAGCTAGTATAAAAAGATGTTCAATCATTTGTAATAAAAGAGACTCGTAATCAGTTGATAAATGATAGTAACCATGGAAAGCATCTAAGAAACAAAAGAGAATTCATGCAAAGTACAAAAATAGATCAAATCAGTTATCAAGAACACAGAAAGGCTACCAATGAGAAGAGACAAGATATCACTCAATCACTCAAGGTGATTACATTTACATTGTAAGCTTTACAGGATCTCTTATCAGCAATTAGAGATTGCATTCTCTATCAGATCAACATTTATATTGTAGTTGCATTCTAACAAGTGCATCACAACTAAAATCCTTTTGTAGAAGGTGGACTTAACAGTTCTTTGATAAATCTCTTAATAGAGTGCACACCTAATGGTGTTGCTAAAGCTTCAAATGAAATAGATCCTAATAGGTCTCCACTCTAATACTCTTAACAAGGTAGATCATCAGAAGTGATCAATTGTAAGCCTTTATTGACTCCCTTCTTATCTGCAGATAGTGAATTTTTTTGGGTAGACATCCCCACCATAGTTTTTACTTCCTAATATGAGTTTTCTATGATATCTTATCATGTGTTATGTGTTATTTGTTTTCATGAATGTTTCTTGAATGTTTACACATGTAAAGAACTTATATTATGATTTCACATACATATAGAAAGATGAACAGATAGATAGGAATTTACAAATCTGATGACACAAAGGTTAATGGCCAACCACATAAAAAAATTTAGAGGTACTGATTCACCCCTCCCCTCTCAGTACATCATTCTAATAATTCCAACAAAAAGGTCAATTCTAACCTAGGTCAATGTCGAGGTCGACCTTCACCCAAAAAGGTCAACCTTGACCCTGAGGTCAAAGTCCCAGTTTGCAATCTAGAATGTCAGAAATAGGCTGGAAAAAGTGGGAATTGGGAAATGGGGAAGAACATGGGGAAAAATCCAGATCCAAGTCATAGACCCATTCAAGGCAATTGACATGACCCAAAATCACTTACTCAAATGGCTAAACCAGTTAATGGAAGTCCTTCCATTTTCTGACTATATATTTCCATTTTTGGAAATTAAAAAAAGAAAAGGGAAAATGTTTTTTTTCAATTTAAAAAAAAATTAATGAAAAAATATATATTAAAAGTTTATGATGGGGGGTAGGACCCAACCCCACCACCCCGGGGCTTGCTTCGCGCAACAAAGGCTGTGGAGGCAGTCGTGCTGCCAGCCAGAAGCAAGGCTGCAGTGGGGAGCCATGCGCAGCATGGCACCCACGACCGCCATGATGTTGTATGGCATGCATGGAAGGCCGTGGTTAAATACCACAAGGCTTGGATTGGGGGGTGCGTGGGGCTCACCTCCCCCAGAAGCCAATGTAAATTTGTTTTTCTTTTATTATTTCATAATTATTTTAAATTTGTTTTATGTGGTATTTAATTAATTTAATATATTAAAATTGGTTTAATAAAGGGTTTTCTTTTAGTTTATTTAAATTAGTTATTATTTTTATTAAAAATTAGTTTATTTAAATTAATTTTTATTATTATTTGAAAAATTAAGTATATTTAAAATGTTCTTTTATATAGTTGCATTTAGAATTAGTATTATCTAAATTTATTTAAATTCGTTTTAATTAAAATTTGGATTATAATAAACTTGGTCATGTATTGATTAAGTTCATTAAATTTATGGGAAAATTTCCTAAATGAAGATGTAATTTGAATGTACATTATTATTGTTCTATAGTTGGAGGATTGTTTACATTATTGCTAGATTCAATGTATAATGGTTATTGTTGCTTTTTGCATAGTGTATTTGATGATTTCTTTCGTTGAGTGTTTATTCTCTATGCTATGGGTATCTAGGTTATAGAATGCCCTGGGATGAATACAGAGGTAGGGGGATGAATTATATTTATGATTTTATGATGTGGCATGTGTGCTTTACATTATTACCCTAAACTGACCATGTGAGCCATATCAATTATGTTATCTGAGGATGTATATTCTTTGTGATTATTCCTGATATGTGTGGGGGACTGGATTGGGTATACTTGGTTTTGACCTATGTTGCATCTTTGTAGGATTTGTGAGCCTAGGGTAGGTTACCTAGTTGTGTAGTAGGGGGTGACTTGCAATAAGTTTCAGTGTCCGCAAGTGGCTACTAGGATCACTTATTGTAAGTAATCTTAATAAGTGATAACTTAATATGTAACTGAGAGATCTTAATATGAACTAATAAGATGTGTGTTTCCTCACCCATGCTTGAGTGCTATCATAGGCTAAGATGGATGATGAGATGATGTTTTCCGCCTTGATGGGTGTGTGTTTGGCATAGTTAGTGATTTTTTCTATATGAGAGGTCATTGATGCGATGTATGGTCACTTGAGTGTCGGGATCCATTGGGATTACTAGGACAAAACTTAAGAGTTAGACGTACATGATGACACCTTCCTATACACAGTCTAGATTTCCCAAATTTGAAAGTTGCCTCTAGATTAGTGAGTCTTACCTATCATTATGTGTAGTACACCTAGAGTTAGAGAGATATCAAGATCCCCTTTCTTAGTGGTTACTTCCTTCTTTGGTTTTGGATATCTAAGTGGGGTCTGTTGTTATCTCCTCAGCATGGTGGGGTGGAATTTTCTAGTTCCACATAGACAGGTGGTAGATTCTTTACCATTTGAGATTCGATGTCCTTGTTCTAGTGCTTGATGGTTCTTATGCAGTAAAGCTCTTTATGATTCTTCATTGGTGGTTGTGTACTTATCATTCATTATATTGTAATCTTGTATTAACCTATCACATGTGATACCTAATCTAGATATTATATCATATGTTTAGAGTGATTACTACATACCCTGCGAGATGCGCAGTGGATGTGAGTTTATGTAGGTTTCATGGTTGTCCACAAGGATTTTAAATAGTATGTGTAGGTTGTATTTGTTACATCTATTCAAATGGAATATTTTGTTAAGTTGTTTTGTTCAATTTTAGTTTTACGTAACTCAACATCATAGAGCCCTTGAGTCTTATAATCTATGTTGGTATTTGTTTATGTGAGTAAATGGTAGTTTCTTCTGCATTAATGTATGTCTTATTGTGTAAAATTTAGAAAAAAAATTGTTCATCAAACTTAGTATCATGTTCTAGGTTAATCTCTTTTGGGTTCCCTGGCGGGGTGTTACACTTGGTATTAGAGCAAGGTTTCTACACTGGGAACTCTGGGAATTGTATGCCCATTAGGTTTTGTATAGCTTGAACTTGAAACAAAAACATAGACCTACAACATTATTGTTTTCAAATTTAGTTCTTTATGATTATTCTTATCCTTAGTTTTATTTTGAGCTATGTTGTGAGTAGTGTATGTATCTCTGGTGGTTTCAGGAATCATTCCTAAAACTAGATCTGCTAGAGATCATGGTAGATGTTGTTCTGGTATTCATGGGAGAGGTAGTCAAAATATCTCCTCCATGAGTGTTAGACAAGATAGTGGTCAGTAGTAGTATAGAGATGGGCATAGTGAGGAACGCCAGGAGGAGTATGAGGAAGTTGGCACCAGACAGTTACTACACATGATTTTGAATCATCTTCCTGAGAAGGTTAGAGCATATCAATATGCATCCCATCACTCTCATAGAGAGGAAAGGGAGAGGGATAGGTCTAGGATTCCTTGAAGGAGGACAATTACTATGGACCCTGATGTTGTGGTGACAAACTATATGAGGGACCTAATGAGAGGATGACCTAATCCCTTTGATGGGAAGTGATCTGGATCAGAGGCTGAGACATGGATCATAGCCTTGGGGAGGAACTTCACCATGCATCCCTTTAGTAGAAATACTAAAGAGAGGTATGTTATGATGTAGCTTTGTCATTTTGTAGTTGTATGGTGGAAGATCAAAGAGGAAAAGTTAGGGCTTCAGATGGACACAATGACTTGGGAGTTATTTCTTGAGCACTTTCAAGAGATTTTCCTCTCGGATCAGTGGAGACAACAGTGGGTTGATGAGTTCCAAAATCTAAGGAAAGTGACTTTGATAGTCGAGGAGTATGAGCGTCAATTTTTTTAGCTCAAATAATATGCAGGATACAGACAGGATTCAGCCTTGATGATACAACATTTTTTTATAGGGCTTAATGCCCACATAGTTGGGGAAGTTAAGATCTTTGAGCCTATGAACCTAAGGGCTCTGGTTATTAAGGTCACTCTTGCAGAGGCTAATTTGGCCTTGGGACATGGAGGTAGGCATGGTGCTTAGTTAGGTGGTGCATCAGGATCAGGATATAGAGGTAACCAGTCATAGGGTATTGGGAACTTCAAGAAGCCACCTAACTTCTATAGAGGTAATCAGAATCAGAATTAGAATTAGCAGCAATAGTAGAAGGCTACTCCTTCTACTTAGAGTAGTAAGAGTCTTTAGAATGGAAAATTCTTCAGGCATAATCAGTCCAATCATCCGGCATAGAGTGTACAATCTAGTGCCAGTGGAGGTAGCTTTCAATAGTCGAGTGTGCCCTCCACTGGGAGAGGAAATAGTAGAGGAACAAGAGGGTCTGATCTACTCTAGGTTCTTTAGTAGAAGGTTTCTTAGCATCAATCTTCTCATTAGATTTCTCTTCCTGATTATTTGAACATTCAGCTTCATTGAAGCCAATACCAGTCATATCACCTTTGGGTTTCTGCTTGTCTCTTTGTTCATCAATCAAATCACTTTTGGTGTGAAGTTTTTCAATGTGTTTCTTTGCCTCAACAAGTTAGCCTTTTATGATCTGAGTGCATTTCTCCAGTTCTAGATACTTGTTCTTGTAGTTGTCAGCCTCATTCTTCATTTGATCTAATGCATTTTTTAAAGCTTCTTCAAATTTTTTCTTAGCATCCTTCTATATCTATATTTCTTTAGTCATAGTCTCATTCTCAAGTTCCAGAGCTTCATTCTCTTCTTTCAGTTGCCTTACCTGATCTGAATTTTCTTCATCTAAATCTTCTTTTCTCTAAACCATAAGATCTTATCTTTGACTTCTGGAAATCTCAAGTTGCTCCTTGAGTTTATTTATAAATTTCTCTGCTCTTTGCATGTTGAATCTCAATTCTTCAGTCTCTACTTTTGCTTTGTCAAGGTCTTCAAGTGCAACATCAAATTTTTCTTGCAAACTGTCCAAATCCATTGTGATCTCCCTCAAGCTGTTAGAATTTTTCTCCAAGGGCCAAAATCTTTGATACCAATTGTTAGGATTGGATAATACTGAGAGGAGGGGTGAATCAGTATTAATTAACTTAATTAAATTCTTCAACCATTTAAATATTAACCATAGACTTGTAGTAATGAAAATAACATAAGAAAATGACACATAACTCATAACACCATATTTTATTGTCGAGGAAACCCTGGCCAAGGGAAAACCCTGGTGGGGATGATACCCACAAGCATGCACTAAAGTATAGTTTCCCTATTAGGAGACCTAGCCATGTTAGGGGCTGAATATTACATAGTACATTTCCTTGTTAAAGGAATTACAACCCTGTTGACGGTTCACAACACCCTGTTAGGGGCCAACTAAGCATACATCTGTACAATAGAATTCTGTTATAAAATGTTCTCAGTAATTAAAAATAACAAGCATCTCTAATGATTAGATGGTTCCTTTATAACTAATCAATGATCTCTGTCATCCTCTACTCTACAATTTGCATCTTCCACACAACATAATACACATTCCAATTCACTCTTCTTTCACAATAAGATCTTACATAAATATCTTTTTCTTTCACCAAGTTAGCTCTCAATGGAGATATTACATAGTCAGCTTCTAATACAAAATAAATTTAATAAAGTAAACATTAAGTGCATAGTCGGCACTCTTGAATAGTCAAATTATAGGTTATCATCAACCATAATCCAAATCCAATTGTCCGTAGTCCATGTCATACTCCCTTAATCATCGCTACTATCCAACTACTCTGTATCACTGTTTTGCTATAGTCTGTCTATATTCAATTCTTTCTAACTAATCGTAGACATTACCAAAACCAAATTGATCTTAGGTGGAGATCACACATACCCCATACTTTCTTCCTCTAATCTCACATGTCATAACTCATCGATCTTGATCTTCGATATCCAAAATACTTTTGTAGCTCTGCTTTTATACTTAGTCAATTTTTGAATCAGCAAAACCTATCTTTATAGGAATCGATCTGTATCCCAGATGTGTTTCCCTAAATGACAACCAAAAAGTTAATCACATTACACAAAATTAATCACTTTCCAATAGGTACAATACTTTGAAGATGAGAAATGGTTTCCTCAATGATCTCTTCATTTTCCTCTGATTCTCTAAGTAACTCTTCCTAAGATGAAATTGAGATGGACTAACCCATCTAAATCTTTTGTTGAGTGATAACATTCTTGATATCAATATACAATATAGAAGTGGTAATAGGTTGTATCATGAAAGGAGAGGGAATAAAGTTCCTCAGAAATATACCAAGTTCCTCAAAAATATACCAAAGCTAGTACCATTGTCATCTTTTTAGTTAATAACCTCCATCTCAGGATCTATATCTACTTTCTACTTTGAAGTAGTCTATGCAATGTTGTCAGAAACAACCATTTTTGTGATAATTTCTTCTTCTCTTCACTATTTCCTCTTTTCCATATTATTCTATTCCTTATTCCTTTTAATCTCTGCATTCCTTAATCTTTTCTTCTTCTTTTTCTTTAGCTTCTTCTTTTCCTTTCTCAATGATCATAGATGATCCTACCCAAGGGATATTTTTCACTAGAGAGAAAGATAGATCTAAGTCCAGAGGATTGTGATCCAAAGTATATACATCTTCATCGTTAAACTTAAAACTTGGATTTCATCTGTATAATTTTAAAGAACTCATAGTATCATCACATGATAACATGTTTAGTTGGTCATCCAAGGTGGTCAACTCACTTATGAGATCTTGTTTTAACTGAACTACTTCAAATTTCTTATACGTGATTATATGCATTATTTTCCTTGTTCTTTCAGTAGTTTCTTTTGCAATTTATAAAAATTATGATAAATATTTTTTTCCTACAATGGTTCATACTTCATCCAAACAAGCCTTGAATATGTCATCATCTATCTATTTTTCATCCATTTTTAGTTTATGAAACTCATTCCATAATGGTTCAGGTATTTCATTTCTATAGTTGTTAATATCTACATCTAACTTATCTCCATAGTGTACAAATACTTCAATATTAAATTTATTTTCTATAGGGGATATATGAACATACAACTTGCCTACTTCACTTCTACCACTATCTGCTAATATGTCAAACAATATTTTTGGATCAAGTGGATCTGAACTTGCCTCTTTTTACATTTTCCTTCTTTTCTTTCTTTTGATGCAAATTTTTTTTGAATTGTTCTTTTTCTAAGTCACCATTAGATTCAATATATTCATCTAATTCATTTCCTAAATCCACAAGAATCCTATCATATTTGGTGTTCTTTTCTTTACATGTTATCGCTTTCTTTGATGTTTTAGGAGAAGAGACATTCTTATTTACTTCCCAGAGGAACTCTCTTTGAAAATATTCTTGAACTCGAAGGATCTTGGGTTTTATTGCAATCTTGCATCAACCAAAAACATTTGATTTTTTTTGTTCATGGTCACCGGTTATAGTGTTTTTTTTTGTGGTCTATTTCTAAAGATCCTTGGTGGTTGCGATCATATATTTTTGTTCATGAGATCGTTAGGAATATTTTCCTATGATCATAACTCATTTGGAGTTATCATGCCCGAGTTATACTGGATTATTTGGCTATGTTTAGAATGTGCTCTTCATGTTCCTGAACCGGTCATTGTTTTGATAATCGGTTAGATTTTCTTGTTTGGCGGTGGTTATGGATCATTTTCCTATGTGGATACATGTTAGGATGACCTCTTTATGTGATTTCTCCTTATTATTTAACCCTTGGTTAAAGATATTTTTATTTGAAGCTGACTAGGTAGTTAGTTCTTAACATGTTTGTTTGTTTTGGAAAATGTAATCTTGAGGCTGACTTGTTTGGTCGTGGTCATGTATTTATTTTGGGTCTTGGATCTTTTTTGGGGGCAGTGAGCTAGGGATTGAAGAATTTTTTTTAGTAGTCGTAGATGAGGAAGAGTAAATATGTTTCTTTTTTAAGAAGTCCCTGGCCTTGGAGGTGGACATGTTAGATTACTATTGCATAACTTTGTAACTGTTTTACATGTTAATGAAAAGGCTACATATGTGTTCCATACTCTAGATATGTGTGTTTACTTCTCAAAATCTTGGAGTTTCTATTGTGTAACTCTTGCTACAAGGTCGGATTATTCATTTTCCTTACACCCTCTTACATTGACTATGTCATGTGGTATTAGAGAAAAGGTTTTTGATTGTGGTGAGTAGATCATGTCTCCTAAGTGTGTTATTCCTAATTTTGTTTGTTAAGGGGTAGCAAAATAAGGATCTGACCCATGTTTGTAGATGATTCATTTGAGATGGGTAGGAGAGGTGCTAGAGGTGGAAGAGGTGTAGACCCTAATATTGTTGAAATGTTGAGACAAATTACTACCAAATTGGAAGTGGTTGAAATGGCCCAAAGGAAACGTCAACATATTGAAGAAATTAGTGATGTTGAAGAAGAAATTAAAGAACAAGTTAAACAAGAAGCCCAAGAATAACCTAAATTAGATCAAGGAGAAGAAAGGTTTATTAGAGATCTTACTAGGGTTAATACAAGACCACACTTTAATCTAGCAGATTATGATGGAAGATTGGAATTAGATGAGTTGTTGGATTAGATCTCATATATTGACAAATACTTTGATTTTGAAGGTAGTGATGAAGACAAGAAGGTAAATTATGTTGGTACTAAGTTAAGAGGTCATGCTTCACTTTGGTGGGATCATTTACAGAAAAATAAGAGGAGTAGAGGTAAAGAGAGAATAAAATCTTGGGATAGGATGGTGAAAAAGATGAAGGCAAAGTTCTTACCCTCTAATTATCAGTTCATCTTGACCAGAAGATTACATAATTTGAGACAAAAGGATATGAATGTGAAATAATACACCAAGGAGTTTTATAAGTTGGATATTAGATCTGGCTTTAAGGAGTTTGTAGTAGAGAGAGTTACATGATACCTAAATGGTTGGAGGATGTCAATACAAGAAGAGCTTAGTATGATCAGGATTGGGAATGTGGAAGATGCTTATGAGTATGTCCTAAAGGCTGATAAAAAATTAAGTAGAAGACAAGAACAAAGGAAACAAAGAAGAGGTGGAAGATTCTAGAGAGGTAGAGGTGGTAGATTGATTGGTGACTTTGATAAAGGGAAGATAAAGGAGAAGACTTATGAATGGAATTCTTACATAGGTGGCTATAGGAATGATGGCTACCAAAGAGATAATAAAAGGGTGTTAAAGGGAACATGTTTCAAGTATGGTGGAGAAGGTCATAGGGCCTTTGAATGCAAACAAGATGGATCTGAAAAGATGACTGAAAGAAGTAGAAGGACAACTCTTGTGGAAAAAGAGGGATATTATAAACTAGTTAAAAATAACTAGATTGAAAAGGGAGAGACATTGATCATGAGGAGAACCTTGTACCATGATGCAAAGATGGAGAACACTTGGCAAAGAAAGAACCTATTCCAAACTAGATATCTTTTTGGTGGTAAGGTATGTAAACTTATCATTGATGGTGGTAGTTCTAACAATTTTTCATATGGGTAAATGGTAGAAAATTTGCAGTTGCAGAGATTGAAATGTCCCAAACCCTATGAGATTGCATGGATAAAAGATGATCACAAGGTGTTGGTAAGTGAACACTATTGAGTTAAGATGAAAATAGGGAAATATCATGATGAACTATTGTGTTATATAATGTATATGGATACATGTCATGTTTTTATAGGTAGACCTTGGAAATATGGTAGACACAATATACATAAATATAATTTCTTCAGAGGAGCTAATTATTTTAGAAAGATTGATTTGAAGAGTAGTTATCATCATATCAAAATAAGAGAAGGTGATGAATGGAATACTTCCTTTAAGAATAATGAAGGTTTGTATGAGTGGTTAGAAATGCATTTTGGTTTGTCTAATGCACCAAGTACTTTCATGAGGCTAATGAATGAAGTGTTGAAGGAATTTTGGGTAAATTTGTTATAGTTTATTTGGATAACATTCTGATTTTCAATATGACAAAATAGGAAGACCTGTTTCATGTAAGAAAAGTATTGGAGAGGTTAAGAGAGGAGAAGTTCCTGATAAATTAGAAGTGTAACTTTATGAAGAATGAGCTTGTATACCTTGGATTTTTTATTTCTACTAAAGTTTTGAAGATGTATCCTAAGAAGGTTAGAGAAATTGTTGAGTGACCTAAACCTGAAAGTGTTAGTGAGGTAAGATCATTTCATGGATTGGAAATTTTTTATAGCAAGTTAATTAGGAATTTTAGTTCTATTTGTATTTCTATGAATGACAGAATGAGGGGAGATAAGAAGGAATTCAAATGGACACATGAAACAAAAAGAAGCATTTATTTGTTGAAGAAAAAGGTAACTGAACAACTTGTGTTAGCCCTACCTAATTTGAGTAAGGTATTTCTAGTAGACTATAATGCTAGTGGGAGTACAATTAGAGTAGTACTGAGTCAAGAAGGTAGACCTATTGCTTACTTTAGTGAAAATTTGAATGATTCAATGAGAAGGTATTATGTTTATGATCAAGATTTTTATGCTATTGATAAAGCTTTGAAGAGGTGGAGTCATTAATTATTTTTTTGGTACTAAGCACTATGTAAAGTAAGGAGAGAAGGGGGTATAATAACCAATTGAACAAGTTTAAATTAATATCGATCACCAATTGCAAACATAACAGTAAACTGATTATTGATGTATTAACTATTTTGTTGACCACACTCATAAACATAAAAAAGTCAATGAAAACTGAAACATCACAACCACAAACACATATGACGCAGTGATTTTTGGCATCATGGAAACCATTGTAAGAGGGAAAAACCATGGTGGGGATGGTACCCACAATCTTCTCTATTGTAGTGTGGAAGGTGCCCTATCTAAGGCTTACAAAAACTCTTTCTGAGAGTTATGCATCTTGTTAGAGAGGCCTAGTACACTATTAGATGTACAATGAAGACCTTTGAAATTCTACCTCATGTGAGGATCAAAATCTTCAATCTAGAGATTCACCTTGTAAAAGGATTTAGAAACTAAGTCCTGTAAGAGTCTACCTTGTGAAAGGATTTAGCTTGCTGCAATTGTAAGAGAAAAACAAGTGATTGATCTGTAGTAGCACATGTTTCTTGTAAGATCCTTTAAGTCCTATAGCATCTCATACTTCCATACTATCTATGTCTCAAACCTCTCCTTCCAATCCCTCTATAATCTCCTATACCACTCGTTGATTGATCTTTTTTTACAAAATTGTCTAACCTCTTCTCACTCTATTTTCTCTTTCACAGATAATATTTTATTTCATTCCTTACTATTTTTTATGCATAATCAATAACATTTATTTTTCCTCTTAATAATTTTCCTTTCCTCTCATTCAGTTCACTAATCTCCAGAATTCAAACTTGCTTTTTAGGTTAATTTACACTCTAGGTTCAACCTTTAGTAGAATGTTCCAGATTATCGCTAACCTTGGATAAAACCATCCATTCAATTAAACCAATATAATATTTACTAGAATAATGGAATGGTGTGTACTGAGAGGGGAGGGGTGAATCAGTACCCTTAAATTTTTTTGTCAATTAACCTTTGATCCTTTACTAATTAATTCCTTGCATTACCAACCATAGATGCTATTCTATATTTATGCATGTAATATCAATTCATAAACTTAATTTTCATGTAAAAATTCATAGAAAAATTCATGAAATGTAATGACACATGACATAAGAATTGGTAATGCAAAAACCCCCTATTAGAGGGTAAAAACTATAGTGGGGATGAAACCCACAAAGCTTCACTATCTACAGAATGGAAGGTGTCGGTTAAGGCTACAAGTTTGATCACTTATGATGATCTTACCCTGTTAGGAGTAACATTTTAGACTAGTTAGGTCTACTTGGTTAAGATATTTAGCAGCATTGTTTAGTGTGTACTGGGTTAAGATATTTACATAAGGATTGTTAAATCCACCTTCTTAACGGATTTCATCTATTTTCTACACTTGTTAGAATGCAGTCAAAAATATGTGTTAACCTAAAGATATACAATCTTGAATTTCTAAGTAAAGATCCTTCAAGTACACATGTATATGTATCACCTATAGTGATTTATTAATACCTATTTTCTGCTCAGTAGCCTTGAATGTTGTTCTTCATAACTAATTTCATCTTTTTTTGTCCTTCTACATAAAACTCTCTATCTGATCCATAGATGTCTTTTGCGGCCACAATCATCATCACACAATTGTTCTAATTGATTTCTACATCTAATTATACAATTTTATACATCTATGTATACAATGTATTTGACCTATTTTAGTTTCACACTTTACAATGAAAACTCTATGATCAAATGTTTACAACTTGACCTTGATCTCCTAGTTTTCATGTTTACAATCAGTTAGACTGATTAAAACTTTTACATTTTCCATACTTGTCCCTCAAGAAATGGTTTTAAAGATAAGCTTTAAAGCTAAATATAAAACTTAAGTGTTTTATCTGATGTGTAACTCAGATCCACATTTCTTAGAATTAAAACTATCTCTTGGTAGATTGGTGCTCGAGTTTCTTAGTAGCCTTTCCTCGGTGATGTCTTTGTAGACATTCTTCTTATCATTTTTCTATATAGACTCACTCTCAGTGTTCACTGTAAACTTGTCTATCGGGTTCCTCTATGAACTGTTTCGTCAATTTACATTGTAACCTGTGTTTCAGTGATAGTGCACTTACCATTTTTGGTGACCTCTTTTTGCTGCTATGTCAGGTTGCACTATAAACCTACCTTTCAATGATCATGTTACCAACAGTTCAAAAATTGTTTCCTTTGTATACTAATGGAAAAATATGTTCATCAATCTCCCCCTTTGACATTAGTATCAAAAAATTGATATGTGCAAAACTCTAATGTTTAGTATATACACCATGTGTTTACCTTGTCAATATGACTCCCCCTATGTGCATGCCTCAGTATAGTATATGTACATGTATATACACTTTCCTTTATATATTTTCCTCTTTTCATCATTTCCCCTTTCATCATATCAATTCCCCTTTTTTTAATAATAATGACAAATGTGTCATACTTACAACTTGTCAAAAATGTGGGAATGGGATTGTTGAATGTCCTTCATTTGCTTCTCCTATTGTTATTTTAGTGATGTAGGAGCATCTTGGGGCATTAGCAATCCTGCAAAACCAAAAATATGCTTTCTTTAGTACTTTAAGTTTGTTCTATTTCACTCGGGTTTTGTTGCTCGGGCATGCTTATCTCTGTCGCTCGGGTTCTGTTCCTTGTACATGCTTATCTTCTATTGCTTGGGCATACTTACCGATGGATTTTCTGTTTCTCAGGTTTCTCTTCTATCACTCGGGCATGCTTTTTTTCTATTTCTTAGGTTGTTCTTTTCCCGAGTCACTTTGTTGCTCAGTCATGCTTTTCCCAAGATGCTTATTTTGGGAGTTGGATCTTTGGCCGACTTCTTTAGTTAATTTTCATGGCTTAATTGATTTTGGGTCTCTCTTTGGGATCTGTGTGGACCTAAATAAGGGTCTTAGTTGTGGATTTGAGTCCCAACCTCTCTTGTTGGTCTCTTGTATATATTTTCTTCTATGTGCTTAGTATAGGCAGTTCAGAAGTAGCAGTTCAAGAATAAGATTGAATTATCTATAAGCAAGTTTGTGACCTCAGATGTATGAAGATCATATTGTAATTCATTGAATATCTAGTGGAAACTAGTAAGGCCTTATAACCCAGCATGTAATGATTTTGATCAATTAATGATAAAGGATTTCTGTGTTTTGTTCTCTCACTATGTTGTTGGCTTCCGCATTATCTTGGCAAGGTAGTTTGGTGGCTTGGGAGAGCCTTTGGCCTTGTCTCCTTACCCTCCTTGCGTCAGGTGGTATTAGATCATTGGTGAGATCTAAGTTCCTTCTTGTAAACCCTAACCCTAGGTTGTATTTTTGTGTGGTAGCATATTTCGATCTGACCTATAATTATAGAGGGATTCAAGATAGTTCATGGGAGAGGAAATGCAGATCTAGGTCTAGATGATATGCTTAGATAGATGGTTGCTAGATTAAAAGCTGTTGAGATAGCCCAATGTACAGGAAGACATCTTGATAATGTTAGTGATGATGAAGTTGATGAGTTCCAAAGTGAAGTTGTACCTACACCTATGATGAATCAGGAAGAAGAAAGATTCCTGAGAGCTTTGACAAGTTTGAAATCCATACCTCAGTTCAATCCTCCTTAATATAGTTGAAAATTGGATTCTGATGAATTGATAGATTGGATAACCGAGATGGAAAAGTATTTTGAATATGAGAATGTAGTAGAGGATAAGAAGGTGAAGATTGCAAGAACAAAACAAAAAGGTCATGCATCCCTATTGTGGGAACATCTGCAATTTGATCAGAAGAAGAAAGGTAAAGACAAAATCAAGGTATGGGATAAGATGGTAAACAAGTTGAAATGAAAGTTTCTACCTTTTGATTATTAGATTAACCTAATTAGGAGAATGAAAATCTTGAAGTAGAAAGACAAATCAGTCAAACACTACACTGAGGAATTCTATAGATTGGACATCATATCTGGACATGTTGAAGATGAGGTGGAAAGAACTGCAAGGTATCTGAATGACTTGAGGAGTTACATACAAGATGAAATTATTTTGGTCAAGATGGAAAGCATTGAGGAGACATATCATTTTTCCCTAAAAGCTGACAAAAGATTGAATAGAAGATATGAAAAAGGAAAAAGAGGCAGAGGTGATAGATTCCCTAGAGGAAGAGGCAGATCTCGTGGTGAAAATAGTAGATCTGGACCACACAAGTCAGTTTAAGACACATCTCAAGACAAAGGAAAGACTGAATGGAAAGGTGGAAGTTCATATCCAGGAAGAGGTAATTACTCCAGAGGTGGATATAGCAGAAAGGGATTCCAAGGAACTTGTTACAATTGTGGATAAGAAGGACATAAATCCTTTGAATGTACACATGCAAGCAAGAAAGGCAGTGTATAGTCAAAAAATGGAAGCACTTCCATTGTGGACTAGTTCATCCTTCTGAGTAAGTAGTTTGGGTTCATGTCAAGCATCTTGAATGGGTCTTTGACTTGGATATGTCTTTCCCCCATTCAGCCCCATTTCCCACTTTTATCCGACCTATTTCTGGCACCCTAAATTACAAAATTGAGATTTTTGACCTCAGGGTGAAAATTGACCTTTCTAGGTCAAGGTCGACCTCAACCTTGACCTAGGTCAGAATCAACCTTAATTCTCACCCATGGTCCAGATATCAATTTTCTGGGGTTTCCATATGTTGGGCTTCAAAAAAGTTCATTTCCCGCTTCTGGGTCGACTATTTTGGGTTTCAAAATGATGAATCTTAAATTCTATTTAATATAGGTCCAAGTCTAGGGGTATAGGTATAATGTGAATTTAATTCTCCTATGTAGGCCTCTCTAGAAGATTGTTCCCTAGATTTATATATAAGGAAGCTTTCTCCTCTCATTTCTTGTAAGAAAGAATGAAGTGAAATATAAGTGTGAAGGAAAAGCTAAGAATCAAGATTTGAATCAAGTTAAATATCTAATGAAGCATTCATCTTCTCTCAAGCATCCAAACATTCAAGAACTTTCAAGCACTCGATTCATTGGTGCAGGAGCACACCTAGGCTAACCTCCATATTTTTATCATTTTTGGCTTGTACTTGACATTGGCCAAGTCAACATAGTTAGGTTGTTTCTATACCTTAGAAGGTAATTACAATGTAGGCTAGGTGAGGTAGTCATTAGGACTAAGGTCACAACAATAGCCATTGTTAGTAGTTTTTCAATTACTTAGGCTTAATTGCTAAATGTTGGATTGAGTCATGAATGTGTCCTAAACACATAAATGAGGACATAGAGATGCCTTGAGGCCTTTAATGATCTTGGATCCTTGAAATGAAGAGGTTAGAGGTCCTAAAACTTAGTGAGAAGGCATAATGGCAAAGATGCCAAAAGTTGCTAAAATGTTGCTATGACAACATTTGTAATTATTGCAAATGTTGCATGCAACTCGGTTATCTTTGGATCCCCTTATGAATAAGAGTGGAGAATAAACCAAAAAGGCCTAGAATTATGGAGATGGAATCTAATGTTACCCAAGGACTCGAATCTCAGTAGGAGTCATTCATTGTAACAGGTTTGAAGAGAGCAATACAGTTTGTATTTCTAGTTTTCTGAGAAACCCATGCATTTCATTGTGACAGTGCCATCTTATAGATTGAAAGCTTCAAAATAATGGTTTTTTTGTGTTCCTAAGATAGTTACAAACATTGTTCATTTAGTAAGTTATTCATTTTTAGATAGTATAAGATCTTAGTTAAATTGTTTTGTGTTTAGTGAGTCCACTGGTCCTGTCCTGACCAATCAGTCAGTTCATGGATCCCCCATGAAATCTAGCCATGGGAAACACCTAAGGATGGATGGAAATGTTAGGGGAGTCATTAGTGTACATATTTTTAGGATTAGGAGTCTTAGAAAGATGGAGAGCTATTTTTACTACTAAGCCCTAGGTGAGCTGACAGTGGCTGGTTAGTGGTTTAGGATAGAAGAATTGACATGTTTCATATAGGGGAAGAAATTACTATATAGAATAAGTACAATTCTAGTTAGGTTTTAGTCTTATCCTAACATACTATGATGGTTGAGTTCATACAATTCACTGAGACCAATTTTTAAGCAAGTTTTCAACTAAGTTGCAGACAATCCTAGAAATTAGGCCTATTAGCCCTATTGGACCTAGATTGTAGGAACCCTATGTACGGATGACTTAGGGAGATAAAACTTTCAAAATATCTTGTAAAAGGATAAAGGGTATCTGGATATGGGCTTACATTTTCAAGTTCTTTGGAAAAATTTTGTGAAAGGCTACAAGGAAACAAGTCCTATTAGGCCTCTTTGAGACTAAAGTTGGAACTTGATTGCAAAGAGTTAAGAGATCCTCCAAAATGGAGTCAAATGGGATTAGATGGACTATATAAATAATTTTGGACAACCCTAGAATGACTCATGGATGTTAGAGTGGAATTGACACTTAGATCCTTCTAAGTGTAGAAGAGGAAGTGAAGTAACTACTAGGGTATTAGTCTTTCAAAGGTGAAGCACACGTGTGAGACTCTTGAAGAAGAGTGGGATTAGGACTTAGTTAATCACCTAAGCCTAATAAGGACCTAGAGGAGGTTAGGATCCTTGAAGAAGTCAAAGAAAATATTCTTATTTAATTATGCAAGCAAACCCTTGGAACACTCACACCATATTGATATCAGAGCTTGATTAAAGATCAGGCGTGTGGTGGATGTTTCAGCCTACTAAATCAGTTGGAGAGAATACACCATTTGGATTAGTAGAAGAAAAGGCCATGGTTACTAATGCTGAGTTAGCCAAAAAGGTGTATGAGCAAGAAGAAGACAACAAGTTGTTAAGAGAAAGGTTGTCTCAAATGGAGCAACTCTTGGGAGAAGTCCAAGACAAAGCTGAGAAGATGAAAGATAAGATAGATCAGAAAGAAGAAGAAGAAGAAAGGGAAAAGGGAGTGGATTTAGAGGAGGAATTGAAGGCAAATATTTAGAGGGTGTACCACTTTTTAGTGGACAAATAGATCCAGATTCAATTGTGGATTGGATTGACAACATAGAGAACCATTTTGAATGTGATAGTATCATAGAGGCCCAAAAAGTGAGTGTGTCCAAGTCAAGGTTGAGAGGATCATCTCTCACATGGTGGAAGTTTGTTCAAACTGAGAGGGAGAAAGAAGGAAAGAGTCCTATATTCTCATAGAAGGGAATGGTGACCAAAGTCAAGAAGACTTACTTACCTACTGATTATGAGGTTTAGCTGCATAGGAGAAGACACAACCTTAGACAGAAAGATTTGGATGTCCAAGCATACACCGAAGAGTTCCAAAAGTTGTGCTTAAGGTCACAAGTGGTGGAGGGTGAAAGCATCAAGCTAGCTAGATACTTGAATGGAATCAAATGGTCTATTCAAGAAGGCATGAGTCTTGTGAAATTCAAAACCATTCACCAATGTTATCAAATAGCCTTGAAGCTAGAGGAGAAAGGAAAAAGAAAGCAAGAGAAAACCTCCAAAGGAAGAGGTAGAGGAAGGGATAGTAGAGGATCAAGAGGTGGCTATGGTGGAAGAAGTTTAGAATCAAGGACACAAGGAGAAGACAAGTACACTGAGTAGAAAGAAGGAAGCTCTAGTAGAGGTGGAAGAGGAAGGAACTCATGTTTCAGAGGTAGAAGTGGTGGACAAGGAAGAGGCAATTACTTTGCCAATATGAAATGTTACCATTGCAACCAAATGGGACACCCTACCTATAGGTGTCTAGAGAAGGGTAGTGCTTCTCAAGGAGGTAACAAGATAACTAATCTAGTTCATGAGGTGATAAATGTAGCAGAGACACACCCTCAGGTACCACTGAATTCCAAAGAAGGTGAGAACCTCATGTTGAGGAGAACATTGATCAAGGAGCCAGTTAAGGAGGATCCAAGCCAAAGAATGTCCTTATTTAGGATAAAATGTAAGGTGATGAGAAAAGTATGTAGAGTCATTGTAGACTCAGGGTCTACTGACAACATTGTGTCAGAGGAAGCAGTCAAAAAGTTAGGCATGACAAGGATACCTCATACCCATCCTTACAAGGTCACATGGCTTAATAAGGGACAACATGTCTTATTCAACGAGAAAGTATGGGTAGAGTTCTCTATAGGGAGATATAAGGACAAGGTTCTATGTGATGTGCTTCCCATGGATGCATGCCACTTTCTCCTAGGCAGGACATGGAAATTTGACCACCAAACTATCCATGATGGAGTGAAGAACTCTTATACATTCAAGAAGGATAAAGTAACTTTCAAAATCCAATAATTGTTAGAAGATGCAAATGTGAATACAACAGGTTCTAATGTGCTAATGGTGGGTGAAAAAAAATTAATAAAAGCCATGGAAGAAGGAGAAGGAGTTGGCTATGCAATGGTGCTAAGACCAAGAGAAAAGAATGAAGGAAAAGGAGACAAGAAATCAGAGATACCTAAGGAGATACAAAGTATGTTGCAGAATTATGAAGGCATAGTAAGTGATGGACAACCATCAACATTACCCCCTACAAGAGCCATAAGTCATAGGATAGACTTCATACCTAGAGTTACCTAGCCTAATAAGGCAGCCTACAAGATGACACCTCAACAAAATGAGGAAATTGCTAGGCAAATAGAAGAACTTCTTAACCAAGGCCTTATCAAGAAAATAATTAGCCCTTGTGTAGTACCTACTGTCCTAGCACCAAAGAAAGGAGGAACATGGAGACTTTGTACTATTTCAAGAGCCATAAATAGGATAACCATTAGGTATATGTTTCCCATACCTAGGATTGAGGACCTAATGGATTGTCTAGGTGAAGCTAAGTACTTTAGTAAGATAGACTTGAAGAGTGTCTATCACCAAATTAGGATACATGAGGGAGAGGAATGGAAGACAACATTAAAAACCAATGAAGGTTTTTATGAATGGCTTGTCATGCCATTTGGACTGTCTAATGCCCCCTCCACATTCATGAGGCTCATGAATGAAGTCCTCAAAGACTGCATTGGAAAATTTTTAGTAGTATATCTTGATGATATATTGATTTATGGTAGGACAAGAGAGGATCATCTTCAACACCTTGAGACTATCTTCAAGAAGCTGCATGAAGAGAAGTTGATGAATAACTTGGAGAAATATGAGTTTATCAAAATAGAGCTAGTGTACCTTGGGTTTGTTCTCTCTCATGGAAATTTGAAAATGGACAAGAGCAAAGTGGAAGCCATCATGAATTGGCCTACTCCAAGGACAAAAATAGAGGTAAGAAGTTTTCATGGCCTTGCTCAGTATTATAGGAATTTTATAAGGCAATCCAGTGCTATTTGTGCTCCCATGTTGGACACAATCAAAGGAGGAATGAAGACCAAGTTCAGATGGAATTAACAAGTCACTAAGAGATTTGAATTATTCAAAGAAAATATTTCTACCCAACCTATGTTAGTCTTTCCAAGCTTTGAGAAGCTTTTCACTATTGAGTGTGATGCAAGAAACATAGCTATTGGGGTTGTCCTAAGCCAAGAGGGTAGACTAGTAGCATTTCATTCAGAGAAGTTGAGTGAAGCAAAGAAGAAGTATTATTCTTATGATCTTGAGTTGTATGCATTGGTTCAAGCATTGAGAAAGTGGAGGCACTATTTTTTACCCAAGGAGTTCATTGTCTATTCAGACAATCAAGCTTTAAGTTTTCTAAATTCTCAAGAGAAGTTAAGCCATAAGCACATGAAATTGGTGGAATACCTACAAGCTTATACCTTTAATATCAAACACAAGAAAGGTTTCCTCAATAAATTGGTAGATGTTTTGTCTAAAAGAGCCCTTACCATTCAAGAGGTTCAATTGAAGAGCATGGGAATATATCACTTCAAGGATCTATATGCTGAAGATGAGGACTTTGCAAACATCTACAAGGTATGTGCTAAATACAAGAACCATTTTCATAGTAAGTATGTTGAATACACATTTAAAAGCAATCTTTTATTCAATGGAAATCAGTTATATGTCCCTAGAGGCTGTATTAGGGAGAATATGATTCAGGAAAAGCACAATGGTGCATTGAGTGGTCACTTTGGAATCACTAAGACCCAATAACTTGTTCAAAGGTTCTACTATTGGCCGAGAATGAACCTTGGTGTTAAGAGGTATGTGGAGAATTGCATTGTATGTCAAAGAGCCAAGGGTACTTCTTCAAATGCTGGCCTTTACCAACCACTACCTATTCCCACTAGGCCTTTGGATTCCTTGAGCATGGATTTTGTAGTTGGGTTACCCAAGACAAGACAAGGCATGGATAGTTTTTATGTAGTTGTGGAAAGATTCAGTAAGATGGCTCACTTTGTTCCATGCAAGACCACTAATGATGTCAGCCAAATAACTTCTCTTCTTCAAAGAGATAGTAAGAATCCATGGGTTACCTAAGAGCATTGTGTCTGTTAGAGACACCAAATTTATGAGTCACTTTTGGAAGACTCTTTGGAAAAGATTAGGAATTAATTTATCCTTTGGGTCTGCATACCATCTCCAAACTGATGGTCAGACTGAAGTGGTGAATAGAAGCCTTGGAAATCTACTCAGGTGCTTGACAAAGGAGTATGGACAACAATGGGATCAATTCATTAGGTAGGCTGAGTATGCCTACAATGAAACCATCAATAGATAAATAGGGAAGAGCCCCTTTGAGATAGTATATGGATTACATCCTAGAGGAGTCTATGAGTTGAGAGACTTGAAGGATGGAGTTAAGGTAAGTGGATATGCAGATGATTTTTCTTGTGCAATTTCGGAGATACATAAGACAGTGAGGAAAACTTTGACTGAGAACACCTTGAAACACAAAACTAAGGTTGATGAGAGTAGAAGAATAGTTCAGTTCAATGTGGGTGACTTGGTCATGGTACATCTTAACAAATCAATACTTCAAAAGGGATTCCCTCACAAGTTGTAGATGAGGACGATAGGTCCCTATCCTATATTAGCTAAGTATAGTGATAATGCATTCAAAGTTGAGTTCCTGGAAGACAGTGGAATGTCACCTATTTTTAACATTACAGAATTTGTCCATTACAAAGGACCACAACAAGACATGGATTAGAATCTCATGGAAGTGATCAAATATGTAGAAGATCTCCAATTACCCTTTTCTATAGTCACATGAGCTGATAGTGTATTGGATACTAGAGTCTACAAACAGACCCGAACCAAGGCATACAAGGAACACTTGTTAAAGAAGAATGATCAAACAAATGATGATGTAGTATGGGTGAAAGAATCAGAGTTCAAGAAGATAAGGATTGATCCAAGCATCCTCAATCCAAGGGTGGATTGATCTTTTTGTTTTGGGGAGGATGGTGCAGGAGCACACCTAAGCTAACCTCCATGTTTTTTTATCATTTTTGGCTTGTACTTGACATTGGCCAAGTCAAGATAGTTAGGTTTTTTCTAGACCTTAGAAGGTCATTGCAATGTGGGCTAGGTGAGTTAGTCATTAGGACTAAGGTCACAACAATAGCCATTGTTAGTATTTTTTCAATTACTTAGGCTTAGTTGCTAAATATTGGATTTGAGTCATGAATGTGTTCTAAACATGTAAATGAAGACATAGAGATTCCTTGAGGCCTTTAATGATCTTGGATCCTCAAAATGAAGAGGTTAGAGGTCATAAAACTTAGGGAGAAGGCATAATGGCAAAGATGCCAAAAGTTTCTAAAATGTTGCTATGACAACATTTGCAATTATTGCAAATGTTGCATGCGACTCGGTTATTCCCTGGATCCCCTTATGAATAGGAGTGGGGAATCGACCAACAAGGCCTAGAATAATGGAGATGGCATCTAAAGTTACCCAAGGACTCAAATCTTAGTAGGATTCATTCATTGTAACAAGTTTGAAGAGAGCAATACAATCTACAATTCTGGTTTTCTGAGAAACTCGTACATTTCATTGTGACAGTACCATCTTATGGATTAAAATCTTCAAACTAATGATTTTTTTGTGTTCCTAAGATAGTTTCAAACATTTTTAATTCAGTAAGTTAGTTGTTTTGAGATAGTATAAGGTCTTAGTTAAATTTTTTTGTGTTTAGTGAGTCCACTGGTCTTGTCCTGACCAGTCAGTCAGTTCATGGCTGCCCCATGAAATATAGCCATGGGAAACACCTAAGGATGGATGGAAATGTTAGGGGAGTCAGTAGTGTACATATGTTTAGGTTTAGGAGTCTTAGAAAGATGGAGAGCTATTTTTACTACTAAGCCCTAGGCGAGCTGACAGTGCCTGGTTAGTGGTTTAGGATAGAAGAATTGACACATTTCATACAGAGGAAAAAATTACTATACAGACTAAGTATAGTTCTAGTTAGGGTGTAGTCTTATCCTAACATACTGTGATGGTCAAGTTCATACCAATCACTGAGACCAAGTTTTAAGAAAGTTTTCAACTAAGTTGCAGACAGTCCTAGAAATTAAGCCTATTATCCCTATTGGACCTAGATTGTAGGAACCCTATGTACGGATGACTTAGGGAACTAAAAATTTCAAAATATATTGTAAAAGGATAAAGGGTATCTGGATATGGGCCTAGATTTTCAATCTCTTTGGAAAATTTTTGCAAGAAATAGGAAAAGGTCACTGTGAAAGGGTACAAGGAAACAAGTCCTACTAGGCCTCTTTGAGACTAAAGTTGGAAGTCGATTGCAAAGGGTTAAGAGATCCTCTAAAATGGAGTCAAATGGGATTATATGGACTATCTACATGATGTTGGACACCCCTGCAATGATTCATGGATGTTAGAGTGGAATTGACACTTAGATCCTTCTAAGTGTAGGAGAGGAAGTGAAGTAACTACTAGGGTGTTAGTCTTTCAAAGGTGAAGCACAAGTGTGAGAATCTTGAAGAAGAGTGGGATTAGGACTTATTTAATCACCTAAGCCTAATAAGGAACTAGAGGAGGTTAGGATCCTTGAAGAAGACAAATAAAATATTCTTAGTTAATTGTGCAAGCAAACCCTTGGAACACTCACACCATTCATCAAGGAGATCCATTGGTAGCCATTGAAGGATTCAAGATCTATGGAGCCCTCTTGTTGAAGATTTCTCCATACAAATTCATGCAAGCCTCTTCCTCTTCAAAGATCCATTCAAGATTGGTGTTGAAGATCCAAAAGAAATTTGATTTGAGACATCCTACATCCTACATTATAAATTCAACATTCATTTGGTGCATACATACTTGTGTATCCACAAATTCAAATCCGCCACAAAGGTTTCTATACAAGAAAGGTGAATTTGTTCATTTAATTTGTTTATCTATGCAATTTCAATTCAATTATAAGGTTAATTCCAAAAATGGGGTTTGACTAAGGCAAACCCCTACCCCTAACAAACAAACCATTTTTCTTGTAGGTACAAGTTCAGAACAATGAATTGGAGTTAAGATCTGGATACCCTTTTCAGTGAACTATCGAGATCTGGAAACAAATTTTCTGTCAAAAATTTTGGGTTAGAATCGACATTCTATTCTAGGTTAGAATCGACATTCTATTATGGGCTAGAATTGGAGATTCTAGGTCAGAATTAGAAAATTTGGGTCAAAGGTGACATTCATTTCTGGGTTAGAATCAGAAAGTTTGGGTCAAAAGTGACATTCACTTTAGGGTCAAAATTAGAACTGAGCCAGATTAGAAAAAGATTTCAGGGTTGTGTAGATCTCATAGTTTCAGTTTAGGATCGCAAAAATAAACAGCTTATGAGACCGTTTGACAGGGTTTTCAGTAGATTCTTATTCAAATGCATGTATTTTATTCCTTTATTCTTTGCTTTGATTTCTAGATTTACACTCCTTATCAATTACAATTAAATGTAAGATGATTAATGGAGGCATAGAGTATCTTTCATTTACAAATCTCCATTGCTCCTTACCCTATCCATATTTTCTTCTTTACATTTTGGTGAACCTGCAATAGACAACTCTTTCTTTTTGGTGTTAGATTTGCATCTTATGTTAGATCTTACATTTATTTAAAAGTAGATTTATTTTATGGTCTTGCATTTATATGTCAAAAATAAATTAAAATCATAAATTTCTCTAAAAATACAAAAAAATTTACCTTTTTCATACTTGTAAGGTTACTTTGTGTTCAACATGTATGACTTTTGTTTTGAATACTTTTATGAGGCTTTTATTGAACAAGAGGATAGATCCCTTCATGAGTTACATGGAAGTGAGGAAGAAAATTGTTCAAATATGATCTCCTTGGATCCTATTCCTATTTCATCCTCTTCTAGAACCTCTTCAATTGACCTTTACCATAGGGTGTGTGCATGGTTACTTTCATGTTCCACTATTTACAACATTGATACACCTAGAAAGACTTCATTTAGTGTGTGTGTGTGTGTGATGTTGCTTTTTCCTCTCTTGTATTACCATGTAAGGATATATTAGAGAAAGAAGATGACTTTAATCTTTCTCTTTATGTAGATGAGTTGAGGATTGATGTTAATTCTTCTAATATATGTCTTTTGTATGAGCCTACTTTAGAATATAATCTACCTTCTTCCCCCTTTTGGGATAAATCTTTAGTGATTTATGGTACTCCTACAAGGTGCTTTATTTATAGGGATGATAATCCTCCTATTTGGGATGAACCTTTGGATTTGGATGTTGATTACTCTCTTCCTCATGAAGCCATTATGGATGATTCTACTTTTTTGGACAAACCCTTGGATAAAGACATTGATTTATCCCCTACTCATGAAGATACTTTGATACAAGAGGGTGATTTATTAATGGATGACATATTCATACATGATGGTGACTATTTTTCTAAAACACACTCCCCTTATGCAGACATTTTAGAGAAATAAGAAGACATTATAGATGCTTTACCTCCTTCTAGGATTCCTTTAGTGATGAGGCATTAGCAGAGAATGATATGAATTCCCTTAATGCTCTCCTTCTTAGAGATGATCTTATGGAGAATCAAGATCCTACCTCATCTCCTCCTAGGATTTCTTCTTTGCATCCTTCTTGTGAATCTATTCATAGCGTTGAGACAAATAACATGGTTTATCCAAAACCCTTGTTGACTATTAAAGGTTTTCCTCACATTACTATCAAGGTTAAACCTAGAGATCCTTTGGATTTCTTTGATAACACAGATTTCATTTCACATGATTATCATACAAGGAATAACCCTGAACCTAATATGGTGGTTCATACTTATTTACCACCTTCTCAACATATTCTTCCTCCTCCACCCCGTCTTCCTAGCAAGGAGTATGATTTGATAAACCAATTGTGCAATACCCCTGACAAGTTTTCTTTATGGGATCTTCTTTAAAATTCACCTACCTATCATGAAGCCTTGCAAAAATATCTAGCAAGTCTTTCCACTCCACCTCCTAGTCAAGATAACATCAATGCCTTCTTACAGTGCATGCATGCTACCCCAGGTCATCCTACCATTGTCTTTACTCAAAAGGATTTACCTTCTAAAGAAGTTCAGAATCAATATGATGCTCTTATGGTTGTTATAAATATCAATAAGAGTACCATTCATAGGACCTTGATTGATAATGTATCTGGGCTTAATATTTTTAGCATGGACATGCTCAAAGTGATTAAAGCCAATCTTTCAACTATTCAACCTGATAATAATCCTATACATTGCTTTGATAACATTGATAAGAGAACTTTGGGCATCATTACCTTGCCTATCAAAGTAGGTCCAGTCATCCTAAATACTCATTTTCATGTTATTCCCAGACCTCTTAATTATAACCTTCTTTTGGGTAGACCTTGGTTGCATGAGATGCATGTTTTTCCTTCCACCCTTCGCTGTAAAGTCAATTTTATTCACAACAACATGGTGTATACACTTCATGCGGATGATGCACCAAATCCTTGTTTTAATATTCAAACCCACAAAACTCCCATTCCTAATAGTAATCCTTCTTCCTCTAATACTCTTCCTAGAGATGATTGGGGAACCTTGGATTTTAATCCTACCTTTATTGGAGAGTATACAATTTCCAATCTCGATTTTATGAAGCCACAAAGAGATTCTAAACAACTAGCATTTTCTTCTACTTCCAATGCCCTTCATAATAATTTTTTCGCTACTTCTACCCACTATGAATCTGTCAAACCTACTAATGATGATAGTCATTACTGAAGTTCCATTGACTCCTAATATGGCTTCTCATTATGGTCGTAGTTATCATTTACTAGTTAAAAAAGGATTCCATGGTCAAGGATGTGGTAAGCATAAATAGGGAATTCAAATGCCCTTATAGAATGGGGGGCATGAGCATTCTTATGGATTGGGATTTTATCCTCAAACACACATAGATGTTAACATCTCAAATAACACTTCAAAACATGATGAACCTATGAAGGACTTTGACCAAGAAGTTCTTTTTCCTAAACTCCTTCGTGCTAAGATGATTACTAGACCTAAATGCAAAAATAAACGTAGTCCACACTTGAAGACTCTTCCCTTTTGTTTGTATCATATATTTCATGATCACTCTACTAATGAATGTCAAGCTTGACATTATAAGATTAGGCAGCTCATTGATAGTAAATTTATTTATATATCATGTGGCAATGAGTTATATTTCAATACTATTTTCTCTAAATAACATTTATGTTCCTATTATGGAACTCCACATTATGTAAACAATGTTAGCTTAATCTTTGGGGGCTCGTTGTCTTGCATAGTGTTGTGAGAGATATAATAGGTACTCTTTCATCCTTTTTCCTACACTTGGGGGGCAAAGATGCCACCTCCTTATTTTCTATCTTTTTGGGATCCACTTTTCCCTTGTTTAAGGAGTATCTATTTATTATATGATACCCAATCATAAATGAAAATTTTGGTTTGCATTAAGGATCTATGTCCTTAATGATAACCCATTTCATTGTTTAACATTGGGTTTCCATGGTTGATAAATCTCTCACCTTAGAAATTGAATTGTGTTCTATCCCTCACAAGAGTTACTTTTTTACTTCTTGCATGATATCTCTTTGCATTCGTCCCTTCCATGGCCTCATAGGAGCTGTGACCTTCTTGGATTGGAATGGGTGTTGTCTATGGATATTGTCTTGATGTTGAAGAAGGATTTATCCTTGTTCTTTTCTTTCCTTAACATGTCAAAATAGCATGTATTTTGTCATCTTAAAGAGGGGGGCATATATACGGCCTCCCGCATTTTATATTATGCATTTTTGTTCTAACCTTTTGTTTTGCAGCATGCTAAATCCTCTGAAGGTAACACACATAATTTTCTAAATCCTGAAGAGATACACATTCAATTACAATTCAATATGCTAAATCCTCAGAAGGTAATGCACATAAGTTGCTAAATCCTGAAGAGATACACATTTTACAAATGTATTCCATGGTGATATGAGGATATGGATCCATGGGTATTTCATAAAAGCTATCAGAAGATGCACTACATACATGCACAAAGCCACCAAAAGATGAACAGCTTTATGGGGGTGACTATAAAGTGCTTTCTTGATGGGCCATCCTATCCTTTTTGTGGTTTACAGTGAGATACACACATCTCAATGGGAAAAGTAATCACACCCTCTCTCTCTTTCTCTTGAACTGGTGATATCTCTCTTATCGTGATCTTAGGGTTGATAAAGACATAAGTCCTTGGGGGATTAAATATTCCTTCGTCCCTTTTGATTTCAATAAGATTATCTTTTCTTCATGATCTCCTTTACCAAGAGTTTGCATCAATTCTATACTCTTGCTAAAGTGGGGGCTAAATCTATAGTTGGAAAATGGAAGCACTTACATTGTGGACTGGTTTAGCCTTCCAAGTAAGTGGTTTGGGGTCATGTCAAGCACCTTGAATGGGTCTATGACTTGGATCTAGCAGTCCCCCTTGTTCTACCCCATTTCCCACTTTTCTCCAGCCTATTTCTTGCACCCTAAACTGAGATTTTTGACCTCAGGGTCAAAATTGACCTTTCTGGGTCAAGGTCGACCTCAACCTTGACCTAGGTCAAGGTCAACATTGACCTTGACCTACTGACCTAGGTTAGAATCCCAGGGTCAAGATTTCAAGTTTTTGGGGGTTTCCAAATGTCGAGCTTCAGAAAAGTTCATTTCGCACTTCTAGGTCGACTGTTTTGGGTTCCAAAAGGATGAATCTTAAATTATATTTAATATAGCTCCACTTCTAGGGGCATAGGTCTAATGTGAATTTAATTCTCCTTGTAGGTCTCTCTAGAAGATTGTGCCCTAGATTTGTATATAATTAAGCTTTCTCCTCTCATTTTATGTAAGCAAGAATGAAGTGAAATCTAAGTGTGAAGGACAAGATAAGAAGCAATATTTGAAGCAAGTTAAATATCTATTGAATCATTCATCTAATCTCAAGCATCCAAGAATTCAAGAACTTTCAAGAACTCAATTCATCAAGGAGATCCATTGGTATCCATTGAAGGATTCAAGCTCTATGGAGCCCTCTTGTTGAAGATTTCTCTGTCCACATCCATGCAAGCCTCCTCCTCTTCCAAGATCCATTCAAGATTGGTGTTGAAGATCTAAAGTAAATTTGATTTGAGACATCCTACATCCTACATTTTACATTCTACATTCATTTGGTGCATACATACCGGTGGATCCATGGATTCAAATCCACCACAAAGGTTTCTATACAAGCAAGGTGAATTTGTTCATTTACTTTGTTTATCTATGCAATTTCAATTCAATTATAAGGTTAATTCCAAAACTAGGGTTTGACCGAGGAAAACCCCTCCCCCAAAAAATAAACCATTTTTCTTGCAGGGACAGGTTCAAAATAATGAATTAGAGTGCAGATCTAGATACCCTTTTCAGTGAACTATTGGGATCTAGAAACAGATTTTCTGTCAGAGATTTTGGGTCAGAATCGACATTCTGTTCTGTGTCAGAATAAATTTTTTTGGCTCAAAGGTGACATTCATTTTGTGGTCAGAATCGACATTTTTATCTTGGTTAGAATCAAAAATTTTGGGTCAAAGGTAATTTCACTTTAGGGTCAAAATCGAAACTGAGCTAGATCGGAAAATGATTTTTGGGTTTTGTAGATCTCACAATTTTGGTTCAGGCTCACAAAAATCAATAGTTTCTTAGATTGTTTGATAGGATTTTCAACAGATTCATTTTCAAAGGTATGCATTTTATTCCATTATTCTTTGCTTTCATTTCCATATTTACACCCCTTATCAATTATAATTAAATGTAAGATGATTAATGAAGGCATAGGGTATCTTTCATTTACAAATCTCCATTGCTCCTTACCCTATCCATATTTTCTTCTTTATAGGAAGTAATCGAAGAAATGCTTTGCTGCAAGAAGAGTCACCTAATGAAGCTAAGAAGGAAGGAAATATCATGATCCAATGAATACTATGGAGTGAGAAGAATAAGAAAGATCTGATCAGGAAATTTTTTTTCAAGACCAGATGTAGAGTTGCAGAAAAAGTTTGGGAAGTGATTATTGACACTGGAAGCTTGAATAATATGGCATCTAAGGAAATGGTTGCAAAGTTGCAGTTGGAGAGGATGAAACATCCAAACCCCTATTAGATCTCATGGATCAAGGATGAACATACATTAATGGTGAGTGAATAATGTTTTGTGAATCTGAAAATTGGAAAGTACTATGATAAGGTGTTGTGTGATATTATTCCTATGGAGTGTTGTCATATTTTGTTGGGTAGACCTTGGCAATATGATAGACATGCTATACATGATGGAAGATTGAATAGATATCCTATTTGGATTGATGGTAAGAAGAAAGTTTTGTTACCTTTGGTTGAAGAGTCTGTTGGTGAGATATGTACATCTGTGAAAGTTTTCTTATGGAAGGTAGACAGTTTGTTAAGGATTTGAAAAGAAATGATATTTGTTATGCTTTGATTCCTAAAAAACTGAGTAAGCATACCAAAAGTGAATTTCCTGTAGAAGTTGAAAAGTTACTCAGTAAGTATAAGGAGATAATTTTAGATAATGTACCTAATGGTTTACCACCAATGAGAGATATTAATCATTGTATGGATTTGATTCCTAGAGCTAGTTTACCAAACAAAGCACCACATCAGTTAACACCGACCGAGAATGAAGAGCTTAACCAACAAGTTCATGAATTGTTGAACAAAGATTTGATCCAAGAAAGTTTGAGTCCATGTGTAGTACCTGTTGCATTGGCACTTAAGAAGAATGGAGAATGGAGAATGTGCACTAATTCATGATAAATCAACAAGATCACAGTGAAGTATAGGTTTCCTATACCAAGAATGGATGACATCATGTATTGTTTGAGTAGAGCAAGATATTTTACCAAAATTGTTTTGAAAAGTGGGTATCATCAGATCAGAATCAGAGAAGGTGATGAGTGGAAAGCTACTTTCAAGTCAAAGGAAGGTTTGTATGAGTGGTTGGTTATGCCTTTTTGTTTAACTAATGCACCGAGTATATTTATGAGGTTAATGAATGAAGTTATGAAGAAATTCTTGAATAAATGTGTGATTGTATGTTTGGATGACATTCTGATATTTAGTAAGACAAGAGAAGATCACTTAATGCATATAAGACAAGTGTTGCAGAGATTGAAAGAAGAAAAGTTGCTGATAAATTTGAAAAAGTGTTCCTTCATCAAAGAAGAGCTTGTATATTTGGGTTTTGTATTTTAGCTGATGGTTTGAAGATGGATCCAGAGAAGGTTGAAGCTATACTGAATTGGCATACACCTGAATATGTCACTGAGGTAAGATCATTTCATGGACTGGAAAGTTTTTATAGGAAGTTTATTAGAAATTTTAGTTCTATTTGCAATGCTATGACTGAAACAATGAGAGGAGACAAAAGAGAATTCAAATGGACACATGGAGCTAATAAGAGTTTTGAGACTTTGAAGTTGAAGGTTGCTGAATTACCTGTGTTAGCCTTACCTGATTTCAATAAGGTATTTCCAGTTGAATGTGATGCAATTGGAAGTGCAATTGGAGTTGTATTTACTCACGATGGTTAACCTATTACTTTCTTTAGTGAGAAGTTGAATGATGCTAAGAGGAAATATTTTTTCTATGATCAAGAGTTCTATGCTATTGTTCAAGCTATGAAGAAATGGAGACATTACTTGATGCCAAATGAACTTGTGTTGTATACTGATCATAAGGCTTTATAGTATTGGGTAGTTAGAATAAGTTAAATTAGAGACATATGAAATGGGTAGAGAATTTGTAGAGCTTTACATTTTTGATCAAGCATAAGAGTGGAGTTTCTAACCGAGTTGTTGATGCATTAAGTAGAAGAATATCTTTGTTGACTGAAATTAGAATTAAAGTTCTTAGTTTTGATGACATGAAGAATTTGTATGAAAGTGATCCTGATTTTTCAGAGTAGTGGAGATTCTGGAGAGCACCTAATTCAAATCAAAGAAGTAAGTATGAAGATTATTTTATTTAGGAAGATATGTTTTTCAAAGATATCTATTTATGTATTTTTGGAAAGCTACAATGTAAACAATTATTGTTCTTTCATTGATGTCAAACCTTAACTGGTGAGACTATTGCTATCTGTTTGAGTACCATATCTATTGATTGATGAAGGCAAGGATAAAAAGAAGACCAAGTGAAATGGTTGAGTTATGGGAAATCAAAAGGGTACTTGATCAGTTGGCACATTGGAAAAGTAATGTGTTGTTTATATTTTGATGACAGTTTACTGAAAATAGTTTATGTCGAGCGAAGTCAGTGATGACCGAGTGCTAGTAAATTGCTGAGGAAACTAGTGATGACCGAGCGGAAGAACACAATGTTGGCTGAGTAACAGTATTTTGGTAATTGTTGAGATTTGAGATCTGTAGCCGACATAGTTGATTTTATTGGGATATGTAAAGTTAATTGAGGATAAGCATGATTGATCCACACTATTTAAAGCACGGGTAACCAAAATTAATGCATGGATCAAAGATTTAATTAGTGATTGCTTTGGAGAAGTAAATTAAATGTAAAGATGGAAAGATCCATTGGATCTGACCTAACCTAAGATCTATGATCTTGATTAAGTGACAGATTTATTTTACCTAGTTGAAGAGGTATAAGATAACCTCAAGAGGCTATTCAGATGTGTGTGTGAAGAAGGGTGGATGATGTGTATGCAAGAGGATTGCATAGTTAATTGACTGATTGACATGATCTAGCAGAGAAGGCTGAATAGAGAAGCAGATAGCTGTGAAAGTGATTGCTTGATGGATTTCCAAGCATATCTAAGGATTGAAAAGAGAATGGAGGCCACTTAGTGAATAAGCATTAGAGCTGAATTCGATCTAGATTTTCAAAGTAAGTTGTATGTATCAGATCACACATGCTAATTACTTTCTAACCATTATATCAATCAAAATCCTTTAGCCAGGTTGACCTAACAGTCATTGTATAAATATTTTAAGAAAGGTGACATTCAGGTGGAATGTTCTAAGTCCTCTAACAAGGCCACTCCTGACAGGGTGATTAAATTCTTTAACCAGGTCACATTTAGCAATGTGTTTTGTAACCTTTAATAGGGTTGGCTCCTAACAGAGCTCACTTCAGAAGAGTGAAAATTTGATAGCATGTTATTATTTTTTTTCCAAATTGGGTTTCCGCATTAAATATTGGTCAACTTGTGTGTATGTTTATGGTGTGTTTTACTGTTAAGTTTCTGCAAGCTGATTACATTTGAATAGTAAAACTGCATATGTATGTTGTTGATTTATGCTATTGTTGTCGAGAAGATCTAAGTTGTTCAAAGTGGTATGAATTTTAATTTGGTACATATAGACCTATGGATAACTGATTCACCCCCTGTCTCAATTATTCTGAGTTCATTCTAACAATTGGTATCAGAGCATTGGTCTCTTGAAAATAGTTTGAAGGTACTTGGAGTAAAAGATCAAGATGTATAAAAAGGAGGTACCAAAGTTGAACAAAGATAATTTCCCTGCATGGAAAAGTTTGATGAAATTGCATCTGGCTAGTATTGGTGATTCTGCTAAGAACTATGTTGAATATGATTATGTAGCCCCCACTACACCTGCTACAACTGCACAATTAAGAGAAAAGTAGGAACACAATCAAGCAATGTTGGAAATTGCATCATCTCTGAACTGTCATGAATTTTAAGACATAAATAACTCTACAAATGCAAAGCATATGTGGGATTCTCTTGCAACCATCTATGGAGGAGATACAAATGTCCTGAGAGCCAAATCTAAAAGTTTAAGAGATAAGTTTGATGAAATGAAAATGCAAGAAGGAGAAAATATAGTTCGATATTATGGTAGGATAAAGGAAGTTGTAAATTCTATTAGAGGAGCTAAGGGAACCATTGATGATAACAACTTTATGAGAAAGGTACTAAGAACACTTCTTCTTGTATATACTATTAGAGTCTCTGCAATTCAAAAGTTAAGATGTACTCCTAATAATAATTTGACTTTGGAAGGTTCGGTAGGCAGACTTACTACATTTGAGATGTCAAATTTTGATAACTACACTCCACAAGCTATTGAATCTACATTCAGATCCCAGTTGGTCCTTAACAAATTGAAGAAAGGAAATAAATGTGTGAACAGTGATAGTGACACTACAGATGATGATCTGGAAGAACTTGAGGCACTCATGGCAAAAAGACTATCTAGAGGAAAAGGAAAATACAAAGGTAAACTTCCTATCATTTGTTTTTCATGTAACAAAGTTGGTCATATTTCTGCTAGATGTCCTGACAAGAATGATAAAGATGAAAGAAGGGATAGCAAGTACAAAGATAAAAAGGATGACTAAAAATTTTGAAAGTATAAAGATTACAAAGACAAAGGTAAGAAATTTTTTTATATAGCTGAAGAAGCCTCTAACAATTCTGATGAAAATAATATAGAAGTTGTGTATGTTGCTATGAAAGATGATTCTGATGATGATGAGAAAAATGCACTAATTTCTTATATGAGTAAAGGTGTTCATTGGATCATTGACAGTGGTTGTTCACATCACATGACTGGTGATAAAGATAAATTTGAAACCTTAGATTAGTGTAAAGGTGGTTATGTTAAATTTGGTAATGATGCACCATGTCTTGTTAAAGGGAAAAGATCAATTAACTTGACTGAAAAGATCAGATGTGACAATGTATATTGGATTGATGATCTTAATTATAATTTATTGAGCATTACATACCTGAATACTTCTAGTTATAGAGTTGAATTCCATCACAAGAAAGCAAAGATCTATGATCCCACCAGAGAATTAGTTGGAAGTGGAGAGAAAACAAAAGGTAACTTGTTCTATCTAGACTTAGCTAATGAGACATGCTTGTTTTCAAAATATAATGATGTTTGGTTGTGGCATAAAAGGTTGTGTCATGTAAACTTTGATAACTTGGTAAGCATAAGTAAATTGAAAAAGGTTGGAGAGCTGCCTAAGTTGAAGAAACCTAAAAATGCAATGTGTAAGCAATATCAATTAGGAAAAATGACTAAATCTAGTTTCAAAAGCAAGACTCATACTTCTGAGGGAATTCTGGAATTGGTTCATACTGACCTTTGTAGTCCTATTGGTGAGAAAAGTTACTATGGAGATAGATACTTTATTCTATTTGTTGATGATTACTCAAGAATGATGACTATTATGTTTCTTAAAGAAAAATCTGATGCATTCTATTTATTTAAGTGGCACTTAGAAAAAGTTGAAAAGGAGACAGGTAAAAGCTTGAAATGTTTAAGATCTGACAAAGGAGGTGAGTTTATTTCTAACAAGTTTAACAGGTTCTACAATGACCGAGGGATAAAAAGACAGATGTCCATGCCTAGGACACCACCACAGAATGGTATTGCTGAGAGAAGAAACAGATCTATGATGGATTGTGCCAAAACACTAATGATGGAGAAAAATGTTGAACAGAAATATTGGAGAGAATCTATAAGTACAATAGTCTATACCTTGAACAAAGTACAAGTCAAGAAAGATACTAATGCTACACCTTATGAGCTATGGTATGTGTATGCACCTAATGTAAGATATTTCAAAGTTTTTGGAAGAAAATTTTTCATATTAAAGGATAAAAAAAATGGAAAACTTGATGCTAAAGGTGAGGAAGGCATATTCCTTGGTTATTCAACTAAAAGTAAAGCATACAAGTGTTTGAATTCTAACACTAATTTTTTTTTGGAAAGTGCAAATGTTAGAATTGATGAATATGCAAAAATAAATGAAGCTGAAAGCACACAGGAATTTGAAAGTTACAATTCATTTGTCTATATGGATGAGGAAGATTCAAGATAATTACCTAAGAAAGAGGTTTTTGAGCAATAGCTAGCACCTGTCGAGTCACAGAATGAAGTTTTCAGGAAACAAGAGGTAATTGCAGAGCTATCTGATGGAGATGCCGAGTTACAGAATCAACCCGAATTGAATGTGAATGATCAATCTAAAGCAGAAAAAGAACCTACTCTAGCAAAGTATTTAAGGAGGCAGCATAAAACTGATCAAATCTTAGGATCAAAGAATTCTGCAGTTATGACAAGAAGCAAGCTGAGAGAAGACACATGCTTATTATGAAAATTTTGAGCCTAAAATAGTAAAAGATGCCTTAGGCAATGAAGACTGGATACAAACCATGAATGAAGAAATTGAATAGATTGAGAAGAATAAGACCTAGACACTTGTACCTAGGGTGAATGACAAAAATGTAATTGGTACTAAGTGGGTATTCAGAAATAAGCTAAATGAACATGGAGAGGTAACAAGAAACAAAGCTAGACTGGTATGCAAGGGTTATGCACAAGAGGAAGGAATTGATTATGGAGAAACATTCGCCCTAGTTGCAATATTGGAAGGAGTAAGAACCTTACTTGCATATGTAGCCTACAAAGGTTTTAAAGTTTATCAAATGGATGTAAAGTCAACATTTCTAAATGGGATATTAGAAGTAGTATACATTGAACAAGATGATGGATTTGTTGATCCAAGAAAGAGGAACATGGTTTGCATATTACACAAGGCACTATATGGACTGGAGCAATCACCAAGAGCATGGTATGAGAGATTGCACAATTATTTGATAAAGATTGGATTTGCAAGAACCAATGACAACAAAAATCTGTATTTGAAGACAAAGCAAAGTAAAGGTACTTTATTGGCTGAAATTTTTGTTGATGACATTATATTTAGTGGACAAGATGGGTTATGCCAAGAATTTGCAAAGGAGATGCAAACTAAATTTGAGATGTCTATGTTTGGTGAGATAAAAAAAATTATTGGCTTACAAATATATCAGATGAAGAATGGTATCTATATTACTCAATCAAAATATATCAAGGAGATACTAAACTTTTTTGGAATGGAAGATTCAAAACCAGTGAGTACACCCATGGCTACTAGACAGAAGTTAACAAAAATTGATGATACAAAAGAAGTAAATCAAACCCTTTACATGTCAGTGATTGGAAAGCTGCAATATGTTGTGCACAGCAAACCTGATATTGCACTAGTTGTTGGTATTGTTGCAAGATTTTCTTCGAATCCAAAGGAAACTCATATGATGGAAGTAAAACAAATTCTAATATATTTGAAAGGAACAGATGATTATGGTCTATATTACAAAAAGAATGACAAGTTTGAACTCAGAGTCGATACCAATTTTGATTGGACTGGAAATTTAGATGATAGAAAAAGCACCACAAGTGGTGCATTTATTTTAGGAAAAACATTGGTTTCATGGACAAGCAAGAAAAAAAATTGTACCTCACAATCTACAACTGAAGCTGAGTATGTAGTAGTAGGAGTTAATTGTTCTAATATTGTGTGGTTGAAGATACTTTTGAAAGGTATAAAAGAGGAGATCACAGAACCAGTTTTCATATATATTTTTGATAACACGAGTGCCATTAATATTTCTAAGAACCCTATAATGCACTCTAAAACAAACCATATAGCTATCAAGTATCATTACTTGAGAGAGCTAGTTCAGAAGAAGGAAGTGAGACTGGAATATGTGAATACTAAGGAACAATTAGCAGACATATTTACAAAGGCACTACCCAAGGATGCTAATGAGTATCTGTGAGGTAAATTAGGGGTGATTCCCCTAACTGAGGATAATTAGTTTAGAATGGTACTGTTGCATCAAATATTATATTCAAAATATTTTTCACATTGATGCATAGGTAGTCACACTTTAGGATGCTCCCTAAAGCTGTGAAAGACAGACAAGGACAAAAAAGAGGATCAATCATAAGCAAGATGACAGTAACAACATGATACAAGGTTTAGAATAGAAGAATCTACATGATGAAGATGTCAACATCTTTGGCATTGTTTTCAAAGAGGGAAAAGTTTACTGAAAGAGGGAGATTTTACTATACTTAGAGATAAAGGGAGAGTTTATTGAAAGAGGGAGTCTACAGATGAATAGAAACTGAAAGATTTTAGTGCGATTACATATACAGAGGGAGAAATGTGAGAAATGTTTTACAAGATGAGAATTAGAATGAAACTAAAGACATTAATGAATATTTGTTCATATCAAGGAACACAGGTAGACTTTTTGGATTGTATGGTAACTATGGTTGAAAAAGTATTGTTTTAAAATTTAGTGTTGCCATCAATGCCAAAGAGGGAGATTGTTGGAAAGCTACAATGTAAACAATTTTTTTTTTTCATTGATGTTAAACCTTAACTGGTGAGACTATTGCTATCTGTTTGAGTACCATATCTATTGATTTATGAAGGAAAAGATAACAAGAAGACCAAGTGAAATGGTTGAGTTATGGGAAATCACAAGGCCACATGATCAGTTGGCACATTGGCAAAGTAATGTGTTATTTATCTTTTGATGATAGCTTACTGAAAATAGTTTATGTCGAGTGAAGTCAGTGATGACCGAGCACCAATAAATTGCTGAGGAAACTAGTGATGACTGAGTGGAAGAACACAATTTTGTCCGTGCAACAGTATTTTGGTAATTGTTGAGATTTGAGATCTCTGGTTGATATAGTTGATTTTATTGGGATATGTAAAGTTAATTGAGGATAAGAACGATTGATCCACACTATTTAAATGCATAGGTAACCATAATTAATGAATGGATCAAAGATTTAATTAGTGATTTCTTTGGAGAAGTAAATTAAATGTAAAGATGGAAAGATCCATTGGATTTGACCTAACCTAAGATCTATGATCTTGATTAAGTGGCACAGATTTATTTTACCTAGATGAAGAGGTATAAGATAACCTCAAGAGGTTATTCAGATGTGTGTGTGAATAAGGGTGGATGATGTGTATGCAAGAGGATTGCATAGTTAATTGGCTGATTGGCATGATCTAGCAAAGAAGGATGAACAGAGAAGCAAAGAGCTATGAAACTAATTGCTTGACAGATTTCCAAGAAGATATGAAGATTGAAAAGAGAATGGAGGCCACTCAGTGAATTAGCATTAGAGTTGAATTGGATCTAGATTTGCAAAGTAAGTTGTATGTATCAGATCACACCTGTTGATTACTTTCTAACCATTGTATCAGTCAAAATACTTTAACCAAGTTGACCTAACAATCATTGTATAAATCCTTTAAGCAAGGTGACATTTAGGTGGAATGTTCTAAGTCCTCTAACAAGGCCACTCCTGATAGGGTGATTAAATCCTTTAACTAGGTAACATTTAGCAATGTCTTTTGTAACCTTTAACAGGGTTGGCTCCTAACAGAGTTCACTTCAGAAGAGTGAAAAATTGATAGCATGTTATTGGTGGTTTTTACCAAATTGGGTTTCCATGTTAAATACTAGTGTCAACTTGTGTGTATGTTTATGTTGTGTTTTACTGTTAAGTTTCTGAAAGCTGATTACATTTGAAGAGTAAAACTACATATGTATGTTGTTGATTTATGCTATTGTTGCCGAGAAGATCTGAGTTGTTCAAATTAGTATAAAGTTTAATTTGGTACATCTAGAAATGAGGATAACTAATTCACCCCCCCCCCCCTTCTTAGTTATTTTGAATTCATTCTAACATGTATACTGAGAGGATCAACGAGAACTAATTTGATAAAGGAGAAACATAGTAGTGCATTGGCTGGACATTTTGGTATTGATAAAACATTGAGTTTGCTGAAGGAGAGGTACTTTTGGCCTCAATTGTATAAGGATGTTCAGAAATTTGTGAAAATATATGGAGTTTGTCAAGTTGAAAAAGGAGTAAGTCAGAATACTGGTTTGTATACACCTATCATTGTTCCTAAGAAACCTTGGAGTGATATCAGCATGGATTTTGTTCTTGTCTTACCTTGGACAACAAGAGGTAATGATTCCATATTTATTGTTGTGGATATATTTTCTAAGATGACTCATTTCATACCATGTAAGAAAACATCAGATGCAGTACATATAGCAGATCTTTTCTTTAAGGAAATTGTTAGATTGCATGGATTACCGAAGAGTATCATCTCTGACCGAGACATTAGATTTGTAAGATATTTTGGGAGAAAACTTTGGAATAAGTTCGATACTGAGTTGAAGTTTAGTTCTACATTTCATCCACAGACTTATGGAAAAATAGAGGATGTAAACCAAAGTTTGGGTAATTTATTGAGATGCTTAGTTGGAGACACAGCAAGCAATTGGGATTTGATGTTGGCACAAGCTGAGTTTGCATACAATAATATAGTGAATAGAAGTACTAGAAATAAACCTTTTGATATTGTTCATGGTACACAATCAAGAGGTATATCAGATTTGAGAGACATTGTTGGTGAAGAGAAAAGGAGTGCTAAAGCTGAAGAATTTGCATGAAGATATAAAATAGAGGCTGGAGAAAAGTAATCAGAAATACAAGGATAGTGTAGACAGATCAAGAAGACATAAAACATTTGAAGTTGGTGATATTGTAATGGTTCATCTGAAGAAAGGAAGATTTCCTATTGAAACATATGGTAAATTAAAGATGAAGAAATTTGGTCTTTGCAAGATACTGAGAAGATTTTCACCTAGAAATGCTTATGAAGTTGAATTACCCGATGACATGGATATAGCACCTATATTCAATATTTTAGAATTGTATGAATATCATGAACCTGATGAAGAAGTGATAGTACAAAGTGATTATCCTAAGAAACAGATAGAGGAAGTTGAGAAGATTCTAAAATAGCAAATTGGTAGAAGCACAAGAGGTAAAGAATACATGGAGTATCTGGTAAAGTGGAAGAACAAACTGATTGAGGACTCATCTTGGATTTCTCAATCTAAGTTGGATTTATTTTAGAGTGGACCCGATACATGATTCAGAGAATCATTTATTGTAACCCCAGGTTTCTGATGCAAGATCATCTTGGGTCACTGGCAATCCTACACAACCAAAAAGATGTTTTCTTTAGTTCTTAAGTTTGTTCTATATCACTTGGGTTCTACTTCTTGGGCATGCTTATCTCTATCACTCGGGTTTTGTTGCTCAGGCATGCTTATATTTTTTTTCTTGGTCGTGCTTACCGATGGGTTTTCTATTGCTCAAGTTTCTCTTCTATCACTCGGGCATGTTTGTTTTTTGTTGCTCAAGTTATTATTTTCCTGAGTCACTCTGTTTCTTAGTCATGCTTTTCTCGAGATGCTTATTTTGGGAGTTGGATCTTTGGTTGACTTCTTCAGTTAATTTTGATGGCTTAATTGATTTGGGGTCTCTCTTTGGGATCTGTGTGGACCTAAATCTGTGTCTTAGTTATGGATTTGAGCACCAACCTCTCTTGTTGGTCTCTTGTATATACTTTCTTCTATGTTCTTAGTTTAGGCAGTTCAGAAGTAGTAGTGCTAGAATAAGATTAAATTATCTATAAGTAGGTCTATGAACTCGTCTGTAAGAAGATCATATTGTAATTCATTGAATATCTAGCTAAAACTGGGAAGGCCTTACAGCCCGACATGTAATTAGTTTGATCAATTAATGATAAAGGATCTCTGTGTTTTCTTCTCTCACTATGTTGTTGGCTTCCGCATTATCTTGGAAAGGTGTTTTGGTGGCTTGGGAGAGCCTTTGTCCCCATCTCCTATCCCTCCTTGCATCATTTAGGTGCTCAAGGGTCATTATTTCCAAGGTGATTCTTGCATGCATATCATATATTATTTCTTTTACATACATTTTTGGGGTGGAAATCAATGTTCTTGCTGAAGTCATATGTTTTTGCAGTAATTTGAAATTTGGTAGAAGTAGAGCCTAGAGCTCGGTTACCACATCTCTAAATTTTGATTTTGCCTCTTGAATCTCAAGTCTCAACCTTTTTACGTCCATAATATTGTCATAAAGCAGCTTGAATGCATTGTCATTGGTTGTGAGACCTTGTGCACTAGCATTAAGATATGCATCTGTCTTTACAATATTTTCACTTCTATCCTTAGTGAATTTCTCTATTATGCATAACTTTTGAGCTACATTTATAACTTTTGAAATAATTAGTTCCAATGTATTGACCAATTCAGATAGCTTTACCTTGTTCTCTTCCACTTGTTGGCTAATTTTCTTTGTCAATTTGTATTGGTACTTCTTCTCTACATGTTCTTCTATTGTCTTCTCTACATCTACATTCTATGATGTGATGGTGTCGATAAGAACTGATAATTGATTAAGTATAGGAGCATTTTGATCAATATTGACATCAAGTACAATCTACAATAGTATTTTTTGTAGTTTCTAGTACCTGTGTGTCCTTGTGCTCCTTTTTGAGCTTATTTTGTATAGCTTTCCTTTTACAAAATTTTGCATACTTTGTAAGTGACTCTAGATCCAATGTCCTTGGATCACAGACATGTATTTCTATTATCTCATCCACGGTGACGATATTTTTATCTTTTTCTTTTTCTTCTTTGAAAGAGTAGTGTAAGCACTTGTATGCAGTACCATAGCAAGTTCCTTTGCTTGGTCTGATGTACTTGGTGAAGGATTTGGAATAGGTGTGCCTTTATCCTGCTGCTCAATATTTACCTGTCGGTTGGTAGTGGACATCTCCACATCAAACTTAGCTTTATCTACAGCTTCTCCTTCTTTATCCTTTGGAGTGGCATCACCTTTTTCTTCACTTGCATCTTTTTTCTCTCCATCTATTACTTTTTTTTCATCATTTGTGCTTTTTTTCTCCTCTTCACCCTTATCCTAGGGTATGCTTGCATCATGGTCAGGTGAATTCTCCTTTTCTGAGATGATATTGATTTCTTGTATCAATAATGGCATTTGTCCTGGTATATTGACCTATGTAGCATCCGTTGTTGTGTCATGTTCCTTTTTTTCTTGGTGGTAACATTGACATATTCATTTGCCTTTACTTCATTGGCAAGATCACTTCCAGTGATATCTATTATTGTCACATCTTGGATTGTGATATCTATTGTGTCTCCTAATGAATGCAAAATATGTGGTATGCCATCCATGGCCTTGTTTTCTTGTGTTGTTAGATCAACTGGATTGACATCCTCAACATCATTTATTAATGTGTTCAAGGCTCGGTGTTGCCTCTTTCTCTTCATTGTGAGGCTTCTCGGTAAGTGCTAATACTTTTTTTAGGGCTTGTATCCTCCTTATGTGGATTGAGTATTCTTTTCCAAGTATCATCACTTTCTTTGTCAATCTCTATTAAGCTTCCCTATATTACTTTGTAGTCTCTCAATTTTTCTAGGAACTTCTTTGAGTTCTTCTTCATCATTTCATCAATTTCTTCCATCTTTGACTCGGGTGGCATAATTGAAATGAGGGATCTCTCCCTTATTTGTCTTTCACTATTCAGTGTGTATGTCGACCTTGCTGATAACCTATCTAGAAGTTCTTGTGGCATCATCTTATCAAATTGTATAGGTACATATTTGAATCCAATCATTTCTTGAATGATGGCTTCTTCAATCTTCTTCTGATCCTCAGGATTTAGAGTTATCCATTGTCTAGATTCTTCACATGTGATATGCCACTTATTTTGTCAATTGATGCATAAACCTCATCAACTGTCTTAGCAACTTTATTCTTTGTAGGTTGGAGTGCTTGTTCACTCTCATCCTACTCAATGTCTTCCTTATCTTCCTTGCTTTAGATTAATCTCCTTCTTCTCTTTGGTTCTGATGTTTACCTGGTTTGAGTCTTTCTTTTATAAGTCCTTACTTGTCCTTTCTTGACTAGTGGTGAGTCTACTTTTGCAGTTTGACTCATCGTCCTTGATGCAATAGTAGTTCTTGGTTTCTTTGGGGGTGGTACATCAGACTCTGTTGATTCAGAGTCACTTAATTGTTCACCTTCACCGATGGGTGACTGTCCCTCGATGTCATTTCTTTTATTCTTCATCAACCAACATCTTTTTCTCAAGTGTCTTCACCATTTTGGTCTTCTTTCTGTCTATATTTTTAACAACTAAGCCTATTTTGATTCTAGTCTTAGCTTCTTAATAGGTATCAAATCTTGGTAATGATTTTTCTAGTGGTTCATGTTAGCACTTTTTCTTGCAGCACTTACCTAATGATGACAGTATACCTTGTATACTCAAATGAAAACTCACTTTTGACAAGAGAGAGGCTAATTGCTAAGGATTGGATAATATCCTTCTTCATTTTTGAGCTCCACAGACTCAGGCAGGTATTACCTAGATAGTTAACTATGTTTCAAGTAAACTTCAAATAGGTGCACTCCTATCTTTACAATATGAGGGATAGCTCAATTGTCCAAAATTTTCAACCGGGTACACATTCTCAAAAGCTCAAAGTGGACAACTTAGCAATTCTTCACTTGAACACTCGGGAAATCAGAAATATTCATTAATGGAATGGTTCTAGAAAGCTTGTCATCTGATTTCATAGGGATCTGCAAACTGGAAAATATGGAGTGTGTGACCACTGGAACATAGTACAAAAGGAATTTTCTCAATTGAACCAACTGGTCAAAAGTTATAACCTGTGAAAATGGGTTATTCAGATTTCTAGGCAGAACAAAAATGCAAACAGTTTTGAGCAACCAACTTTGGGAAGTATGAAAATGTATCAAATGGATTTGAAATGAGTTTAGATCTAAAACATAAGTTCTATGATATGCATATAACACATTCCCAAAGTGATGGCTCAAGAAACTCAAAAGGGTGCAAGATATTCAGAAACAAACTAGGCCCTGGACAACAAAATGACACTTTAGCAAAATGCAGATTTTGGTGACCCCCTCAAAATGACTACTCCCTAAACATGTCAAAATTGGAAATTAGGAGTTGGAACCCATTGCATATGTCAAATGAAAGGCATTTAATCCTTTTCCCAATTTTTACCTCATGAAAATCATCCGGGCATCCTTTCCAAGCATTCTAACTGAGCCTACTCACAAAATTTTCAAGGGTACTCACCTTGCTTAACTGAAAATTTTAACATGGTCACTCCAAATTTGTTCCAAATTTAGGAGTACCAATAGTGGCTCTAACTGAGGATGGTTAAATGCAATTTTATACCAAGAACCATAAATCTCTGGAGTAGTAGACCACCCCAAAACATAAAAATTAGACTTTATCTCTTTTTCTCTTTCCTCTTTTCACTGACACCTTCATATTACTCAAAACTTTTCAAAAAATGGGGAAACCTCTAACTGAAAGAAAACACACAACTAAAAGGGAAAGCAACTGTACAATATGTATATTATCTACAAGAGGCCCAAAGTCCCAAAAATTGAGATCAACTCTTACCTCTATCAAACACAAAGCTCCCTGCCCGATGTTTCAAAAATATGATAACAGTGCCACTCTTAACTGCCTGATTCAAGCTACTGTCATCATGTATCAACCCATCACATGATAATAAATATTCATATTCTTCATATGAGCTTCCATAAATATTAGACAGATTTTCATCATAAAAAATTTGTGGCATATATATGTCACATTCGTTAGATAAGAACATACTTTGATATCTGTGACATTTATCATCTTTCAGCTGTAAACCACAACTTAAAAACTCACCATTCAACTGAAAAGGGGGATACTCAATCTTTTTCATATTTTTTGAGTAGGCATCATTAAATTCATTCACATCCATCATTTGTCTCTCAAAAGAAAACATACCTTGGTCATAATCAAACTTAGGACATGGAGCAATAACTTCTTCATCAAAAATAGGAACACCTTGCAACTTATCAACATCAAACAAGCTCAAAGAAAAGTGGTGGGTGGGAGGGAAAATACTAGTATATTTTGTTTCTTCTTCTAAGACTGGGGCCACTGATTGACCATCATTAAATAGTTCAAAGGCAGACGTAGAATCAAGACAAGATTCAAAATCCACACTATTCTCTAAATCAGTACTCAACTTCATATTCAGATTTTCCACATCTACTGAATCTGAAACCACACTTAAAACCTCATCATCTGATAAATCAAACTGAATTTTATTATAGCCTAATGAAGAAGAAGTGCAAGAGGAAACAGTATCACATATGTCCAAATCAAAATGCACTGATTCACCTTCCTTGTCAAAATCAATATGTGTTGGACATGAAAGTTCAAAGCTTCCATTTTATGAATATCTTAGATACTCAAAAGATAAAATCTCTACAATTTTCTCACTGTGAAGGGAACAACAGTCATCTTCTTCATTTATCTCCTTACTATCTTCTTGCATGATGCTGCAAATTTCTTCTTTGTTGGAGTCTTGTAGTGAAGCCTCTGAAATCATATCTTCTTGTGTAAGGTCCTTACTACAAACAGTCATGTATGCATCATAATCATCTTCTTGCTGGCTGCATATATTTTTCTCATTGTCTTGCTATTCATAAAGCTTTATATCAATATCATAATCAACAATATCTTCACCAGCAGTAGAATCTTCATCATCATTAAGTATATATTCATCTTTATCACTTTGAATATCATTAAATTCAGATCCCCTATCAGATTTATCATTAGCATCTTCAATAATCTGATAATTTTCAGATTCACTATCATTGCTTTCAACATTAGATATATCTTTAGAAGAAGCATCTTCTAAACCCTTTATCCATTCTATAACTTGCTGAAAAAATTCTTCCCTCTGAGTAATTGGTAAATTGCATGTATGGGGAAAACAAAGCTCAACAAATAAATCTTCCCATACAAGATCCTGAGGACAAAAAATGATACCATAACCTTGTAGCTTATTAGTGAATCTTGTGAAAAAATCAGTTGGTGATTCACCTTCCTCCCTGCTCATGTGTTGTTGTAAAAGTAATACCACACTTTCTTGAAGCCTTTCCTTCAACATAGTTGTTTCTGCTTTGATAAGATCAACTTCTGATATAAAATCTTATGATTCAGATATACCATGTTATTCACTGTGCTCTTCTTCACTATATTTCTCTACATCACTAAGCTGCTCAAAATCACTACATCTTTTAGTAAAAGAAGCCTCTAATGCTTCCATGGATTCTATTGAGCCATGAGGTACGTCTTTAAACCAGTCTCTTGCAATATCAACTAAGGATATTACAAAAAGCTTCATCAATGTATCCTCATGTGAAATGTTATAACTGTCTACCAAATCAGAAAAATTTTCTAAATGTTTCTCAGCTGACTGTTCACCAAAACCAGCAAACTTTGGCAAACACTCCCTCACCTTTAATGGTATATGATTCGGGTATCTATGAATAGCCACGAAACTAATTGCCCTAAAAAAATTACTACCCCTCCAATCACAAGAATATGACATCTTAGTAGTTGAAAATATTTACAAACTGCCACTCTTCAAATACATATCTCCTTCAAATTTTCAAAAATGCAAGTAAAACTTGAAATATGCAAACCTCTCTTTTCACACCTTTATCCTTTTTTCTATAGTTCTGAAATCACTTGATAAGGAAAACTATTAAAACTTTGTGAAATACTTGGATGTACTTGAGCTGTTGCAAAATATGTGCTTTGAGAACTCCTTTAAATCAGCCTCAAAACATGTAGAAAATCTATTGTCACTGTCACTGCAAGTCTGCCTTTTTGTAATCTTTCTTTAATGTGCACACTAGTGCAAATTAGAGCTCAGAGTCGCCACTCACCATTAGTGAGATTATTTTGATACTACCTTAGAGAAACTTGCAAATTTTAGACACTTTGCAGCAAACAATAGATAAAATTGACTCTTTTTATAAAACATAAGGAATATATCCTTTCTTTTTTGTAACACATGACTCTATGACTATCTTACTATTGACTTACTCTAGAAATTCTGATTTCTTTAATAAGATTTGTATACTTAATCCCCAGCAGAGTCGCCAATTTGTTATCACTTTTTCTTGCAACACTTACCTAATGATGACAGTATACCTTGTATACTCGAATGAAAACTCACTTTTGACAAGAGAAAGGCTAATTGCTAATGATTGGATAATATCCTTCTTTGTTTTTGAGCTCCACAGACTCAGGCAGGTATTATCTAGATAGTTAACTGTGTTTCAAGTAAACTTCAAATAGGTGCACTCCTATGTTTACAATATGAGGGATAGCTCAATTGTCCAAAATGTTCAACCAGGTACACATTCTCAAAAGCTCAAAGTGGACAACTTAGCAATTTTGCACTTGAACACTCAGGAAATCAGAAGTATTCATCAATGGAATGGTTCTAGAAAACTTGTCATCTGATTTCATAGGGATCTGCAAACTGGAAAATATGGAGTGTGTGACCACTGGAACACAGTACAAAAGGAATTTTCTCAATTGAATCAACTGGTCAAAAGTTATAACCTGTCAAAATGGGCTATTCAGATTTCTAGGTAGAATAAAAAGGCAAACAATTCTGAGAAACCAACTTTGGGAAGTATGAAAATGTATCAAATGGATTTTGAATGAGTTGAGATCTAAAACATAAGTTCTATGGTATGCATATAACACATTCCCAAAGTGATGGCTCAATAAACTCAACAGGGTGCAAGATATTCAGAAACAAACTAGGCCCTGGACAACAAAATGACACTTTAGCAAAATGCAGATTTAGGTGACCCCCTCAAAATGACTACTCCCTAAACATGTCAAAATTGGAAATTAGGAGTTGGAACCCACTGCGTATGTCAAATGAAAGGCATTGAAGCCTTTTCCCAATTTTTACCTCATGAAAATCATCCGGGCATCCTTTCCAAGCATTCTAACTGAGCCTACTCACAAAATTTTCAAGGGTACTCACCTTGCTTAACTGAAAATTTTAACATGGTCACTCCAAATTTGTTCCAAATTTAGGAGTACCAATAGTTCATTCAATAATGCTTCAATAGCATTTGTGGCCTGATCTATTTTTATCTCATATTCAAGTGGTGCTAACCATGTTGTCCTTGGTATAGCTAGTTTGATCAAAGTTGTATCAGTGTCCACCATGAAACAAATATCATCTTTATATTGATCCACCAATTGGTCTAGTAACCTCATCCTTTTATGCATTATGTCCTTGAATCCAGTGAAATATTCATCTGTGACTGATGTAAATTTATCCCCTAGTGACTTAATAAATTCACTAATTTGAATTGTCACTAGTAGGGTAGTGTCCCAATTGATATTATCGACAGATGGGAAAAAGTCTTAAAAGTAGAAGAATATACACATGCGAAGTGAACTAAAATTACATGAATTATTCCCTACTGACCTAATGGTCCTCATGTTCTCCTATAGTTTCTTCAGTAGAATCTTGGATAGATCCAATTGTAATCCCTTCTTCACAATATTATGAGTAGCGTCAACCTCTCTGCATGAAATGTTGTTTAATCGACTGTCTTGGAATACCTTGTATCCCAGCACACATGCTCTGAATTATAGTTCTAGATCGGTGATGGAATTTACCTTCAATCCTCTACCATCCCATAATACACCTATCATATTTTCTATGTCGGGGCGAGGAGGATGTTTGAGTGATTTTGCCTTATCAGTTACTGGATAATCAGTCACTGCATGTATTACATCCTTAGTGATTTGTTTTGGCTTGTCCAACCACATATTTTGGTCATGTACCTGGCTAAGAACTATCTAGATCCACTTGGTCTTGAACTCCTTCAAGAACATTAGGGCATTTTTTAGCCCTTTCACCTAAATGTTTTTATGTTCATCTTTGATGTTTCCATGTATGCAAAGCTTTTTTGTAAGCTTCCTCAACTTCTAGATCTTTGATTTCTACAAATTTGTAGTGGATAAAGGTTCAGACATCCTTGACTAGCAAAACCATAGGTGGTATGCTTGAGAATTATCTAGCATCATTGGGTTGTGAAGAAACCTCAGGGAAGAATTTGTACTTAGGTTCCTCACATGTAGAGTTCTTGATCAAATTAACTTTCTTATCCTTTGCGTTCTTGATCTTGGAAACAGGAGATGTGGTTTCCATTTTTTTTGGAAATTAGGGCTTTTCCTGCAAACACACTATGAGCTTGGTGAGACTTAGTTACTCACTTGACCTGCTATAGATGTTTTGGATCTATCTAAATACCGTGAATATGTTTGCGAGTCACTCTGTTATCTGGTCACTGTTGGTCGCTCTATTTTTCTTTGCTTCGCTCTTAATCACATGGTGAATGAATGAGATTTTCTATCTCCCTTTTATAGATGATTCCCTAAGTCATGCAATTAATGCTTTACCCACTTCTTGGTTTTTGAAGATGGAGTTGGTCAAGGAACATACTAACATCATTCTCGATGAGAATGCGATGCTTGGGGTAAGTGTCAATTCGATTGACCTTTCACATGATTACCGATGATGCTCAATTTACATTAACAACACATCTTTTATATGTATACCGATGATTCTCAGTATGTATTGACTGACGAGATTGAATTCATAACAAGTAATACCATAGTGCATCTTTATTCATGCTAATTTGGCATATTATCAATGTATAATGGAATTGATATAAAATATAGCTTTGTATAGTGCAGTTCCATACATGTTCTATTTAGGTGGGGGTGGTGATATCACCAGATCCATTGGATAAGGTGTCACCAATTGTATTGCTAGGTCTAGCATCATCAGTGTTTGTAACTTTTCTCCATATTTTTTTTCTCATCTTCCTGATGTCTTCAGTGGTATTGCCATTGGCAAAATTGCTTGTCTCTGTCACTCAGTCTCTGTATTCCTTTCTTAGATGACCGACCCTATGACAATGTAAGCATTTCATTCTGGGGTTAGTCCAGCTTCTAGACCTTCTTATTTATTTTTTCATGTAGTTTGCAACTATGTGTCCATATCCACCACATGTTATGTATTTTTTCTTTTTGTTGTAATCCCAAACATATGAGTTACCGACTCTTCTCAGTTTATAAGCATTATCTTGTTCTTTTGGCTTCCATGCTTGCTTTTTCTTCTTCCTGCATTCAAGAGATGTGTGGCCATGCATTTTTCAAGTAGGAAAATATTTTTCAATGTAGGATTCCCTCTTTGGTTGTTTCACCTTAGATTTACATTCATATGCTTTATGTCCATGCTTGTTATAGTTATAACAATTTCCTATGAATGTAGATGTGGATTTAGGAGTACCTTTAGCTTTTCTCTTGCAAACATTTGATGTGTGGCTTGGTTTTCCACAGTGATTGCATGGCTACTTCCTTGGTCTTGGATTTGTGTAGACATCTTTTTTATCAGATTGATTTGATGATTCTCCATGCTTGGTATACCATAGACCAGTATTGTTTATGACTCTTCTTTGTCCATTCAGAAATTCATCCATTCTTTTGGTACTCTCTTCAGCTTTCTTGATCATATCATTGTATTGTTGTTGAATCCTTACTTCATTCTTCAGTATCTAATTTTCTTCTCTTAGTTCACCAATGGCTTCTAATTTCCCATTCAGTTATATGTTCACTCGGTTTGCCTCATGACTTGTAAGAACTATTTGATTGGTGATCTCATTATGATGTTTAGCAAGTCTTTGTATCTCTATCTCTCTTTGTTGTAGCTTTTCAGTGATCTTCCTCCTGTCATCAATAGCTAATGTTCTTTCTTGTTCAACTTGTCTAGCACTATTCAAAACATCAATCATCCTTACCATTTGTGTCTCTTGACTGATTTGCAGTATCTTGAATTTCTTTGTCAGATGTTGATTGATTTAATTTAGAATTGTAATGCTTCCTTCAGATGTATCTGATGTATTACTAGATGTAGATCTTGATGACTCAAAAAAATCAGTTATCTCTTCTTCATGATATTATATTTCATTGTAGCAAGATGACATAGCTTTTCCTTCATCCAATAGCTCTTCCATCTAGATTCTTGCTACTTTTTATTTCTCATAGAATATCTGTATCTCTAACTTCTGATTCTCAATATTCTTTTCTAGCTTATACCTTTCCATTGTATGATCTTTTCTCTCAAAGGATTTAAAATTTTCCAAATAAGAGATCTAGCTCTGATACCAATTGTTGGAATAATGGAATGGTATGTACTGAGAGCGGAGGGGTGAATCAGTACCTTTAAAACTTTTTGTCAATTAACCTTTAATCCTTTAGTAATCAATTCCTTGCATTACTCACCATATATATTATTTTATCTTTATGCATGTAATATCAATTCATAAACTTAATTTGCATGTAAACATTCATGAAATTTAAACACACATGACATAAGAATTGGTAACGCAGAAAACCCCATTAGAAGGTAAAAACTGTGGTGAGGATGAAACCCACAAAGCTTCACTATCTACAGAATGGAAGGTGCCAGTTAAGGCTACAAGTTTGATCACTTGTGATGATCTTATCCTATTAGGAGTAACATTTTAGACTAGTTAGCTATACTCGGTTAAGAGATTTAGAAAAACTATTTAGTGTGCACTCGGTTAAGAGATTTAGAAAAACTATTTAGTGTGCACTCGGTTAAGAGATTTACATAAGGATTGTTAAATCCACCTTCTTAAAGGATTTATTCCCTTTTCTACACTTGTTAGAATGTAGTAAAAAATGCTTGTTGACATGAAGATATGCAATCTTGAGCTGCTGAGTACAGATCTTTTAAGTACACATGTATATGTATCACCTATAGTGATTTATTAATTACTATGTTCTTCTCAGTAGCCTTGAATATTGTTCTTGATAAGTGATTTCATCTTTTATTTTCCTTTTGCATAAAACTCTCTATCTGATCCATAGATGTCTTCTGCGGCTACAATCATCATCACACACTTGTTCTACTTGATTTCTATATCTTTTTATAGAATGTATTTGACCTATTTTAGTTTCACGCTTTACAATGAAAGCGCTATGATCAAAGGTTTACAACTTGACCTTGATCTCTTAGTTTGCATGTTTACAATTAGTTAGACTAATTAAAACAATTACATTTTCTTTACTTGTCCCTCAAGAAATAGTTTTAAAGATAATCTTTAAAGATAAATATAAAAATTAAGTGTTTTATCTAACATGTAACTTAGATCCACATTTCTTGGAATTAAAACTATCTCTAGGTAGACAGGTGCTCGGTTTTCTCTGTAGTTTTTCCTCGGTGATGTCTCTGTGGACATTCTGCTTCCTTGTTTTCTTTGTAGACTGACTGTCGGTGTTCACTGTGAACTTGTCTATTAGGTTCCTCTTTGAACTATGTCAATGGTTTACATTGTAACCTGTCTGTTGGTGATAATGCACTTATCATTTTTGGTGACCTTTGTTTGTTGCTATGTTAGGTTGCACTATAAACCTGTCTTTTGGTGATCATGTTACCGACAGCTCAAAAATTGTTTCCTTTGTATAATAATGGAAAAATATGATCATGAATATTGACAACTCAAATAGCCTTCACAAAAACCTTATCTTGAGAACCATACCAATTTGTCATTTAGTGATCAAAGAAATATTCTTGTAAAGTTTATTCCAGAATAATGATTAACTATTCAAATCCAAATAAAACTAAACATTTAAAGATTGATTCATGCAATTCTTCTTTCAAATGTTATTATACATCATCATGTAAAACCACTCCTCATAATACTTTGATCTCCATACACATTCATCATAATTCTATCATGTTGTTACTGTTCTGATTGGGTTCTTCATTACTGGTCATGGTCACTTGAGCTGATTAATTATTTAGTGTGTTTGACCATAAAGGACAACATTTGATTAGACAAGTATCATTTTTTATTACCTTTCCTAGTTATATGATCAATTCCAACAATCTCCTCCTTTGGCATTGATGGAAAACCTTGTCAATTCTCAAATATGTATAGAATAATGAAAGATAAAATGAAAGTTACATAACACATTGTTCAGAGTAACTCACAATAAAACTTCACCAAAATATTTTCATTTCTTTTTCTGGTAGTAGTTCCATTCCATTTCTACCCCTTACATAATACTCACCATATTTTTCTTTTCATTTATGCTTCATATTCTCCCCCTTTTTTCATCAAGGACAAAGGTGTATAGAAACATTTCAGTCCACATCATTTAGACAAATGACACTATAGCTTGTCAAATACAACTGTGTAAGTTTTCTTTTCTGCATTTAAGGTAGTATCTCAGATTGTCCTTAAATGTTCAAGTGCAATAGTCTTACCCAATATATTTCTTGACAGATCTTCTAATTCATCCAGTGTAGCTAGCTTAGGTTGCCCAATCAGGTTGTCACACCCCGCCAGGGAACCCGGGAGGACAATCCAACTAACTACTAAGAGATGTGAATATATATTTTTTTTAATGAAATATTATAACTAATCTAAGTTCTCACAGGTTCCCTAACACTGTTATTCAAGAAACATAATCCAATCTAATCATTTGACCATTAAGGCATTGATTGGTTAATATAATTTTGCAATTCATTCCTTTACTCTTAACATTAAGTTACATGAATAATCTTACCATCAATCCTACTATTTTAACATGCATCCATGTGAGTTATCCTTTACTAAACTTATGTCATTATTTACACTATTCATTAAGCATTCAGGTGAAAGATAAACATTTGATGGATATACAATGCTCTATATACTTTATTAATTCATACACATATGTGAAACATAGTAACTATAATCCAATATTAAATTCTATAGCTATTTATTCATAGATTCATTAACTCATAATATTTTTCCACAACCATACATAAAGAGATAGCACATTCATTCATAGATACATTATTTCATACTAATTCTAAGCTCATTTCTTGGATACCATAAGTAAAAAAAGATACATGAATCAATATCCTAAACAATTATCTTTTCATATTGATAACATATTGATGAAGGGAAAGGTAGGAGAATCCCCAATGGAGATTTCCTAGCCCCAGCAAATAACCACACAATGAAAAAAAAATAACAACACAGAGATTTAGATCAACACAATGCAAATACTCATAATAGAATCATCATATTTTCATCCAACATGCCCGGCTGTAAGGCCTTCCGGGTTACGACCAAATACAATGCAATTACAAGAGGAACTCCACAAGATCTCACAAGATCC
>MU223850.1:430877-468361 GCA_018584345.1 Thuja plicata
CTACCCTAATCTTTTCTAAGACCCTTTCTTCCACAGTATCACAAAGATCATCCATTTCCCTAGGGTTCAATCTTCTTGGAGCCATCTTCTGAAATCTTCAAAAATCCTCTCCACAGTCCTGGTGCAATCTGCCTCACCTTCGGTGCTCTGTCCACACACTCAGGAACAACCTTCACTCTGATACCACTTGATGAAGGGAAAGGTAGGAGAATCCCCAATGGATATTTCCTAGCCCCAACAAATAACCACACAATGAAAAAAAAATAACAACATAGAGATTTAGATCCACTTATTGCAAATACTCATAATAGAATCATCATATTTTCATCCAACATGCCCGGCTATAAGGCCTTTTGGGTTATGGCCAAATAAAATGCAATTACAAGAGGAACTCCACAAGATCTCGCAAGATCCAAACCAAACCCTAGCCACACTATGGTAGAAACCTCCAGGAAGATCCAAACTTGTGCTCGCAAACCCACCAAGCAATCTCCTTGTTTCCCACGCCACAACTACTAGTTCCTCTCAAAAATCACTCCTCTACCTCTTCCTCTACTCTAGGATGGATGAATAATGACTAAAGACTTCCCCCACAACCCCTAATTATACCAATCTAAGCCATAGGTTGGCCCAGAACATAAATTAAATGCCACAAGTAGGCCAACAACAATAATTAAATGCCCAAAATTGATGTCTTAGTAAAATTGTGATATCTCCTAGCTCTAGATTAATTAGGACTCATGCTTCAAACCGTAGGTATAAATCTAGGCCCTCTTCAATCCCTAAAATTTTCATCCTCTAACTCTTTGTGTAAAATTACTTATATGGCCTGTAATAGGCACCAAATTCCTAAGCAAGGCCAACCTCCTCCCAGACCATGCCAAGCAACCAAGACCATGCCAAGTTCCATTAAATACATCAAAACCAATTACCGAAGACCCAAGTAGGTTTATCCAACTCTACCAAACCCCTCACACATGAAAATAAGTCCACATGACTCCATCAAATCTCCCAAACATGCAGGATAGCCAACTACCCTGGGATGCTCCTACATCACATATAATATTTTCCCTTTCCTTTTTCCTAGATCTACCCACTCCCTTATAAATTACTTTGAATTACATTGATATACATCATATCATCAGATCCAATGATTTACAAGAGATTTTTTTTACAAGAATGCACATGCATAAGCATATCTTTATATATACAATAAGAAGTCTTCAAAACTAGAAATCTAGAAGGAATAGGAGCCAAGAACATCCATCAGACCATGAATAGAACTTCAATATAAAAATATTAACCACCCAACCATGTGGATCCAAAAAGAGTCCACTCCGCTGAGCTAGGAGACAAAGACCAAGGTCCACACAAGAAGGTAATAACTAGGATACCCCTAAGGTGATGGTAGCCCTTCCAAAAACATAACACAATAGAAAACACAAGAAGATCACAAAGACATAAAGAAAATTGATAGGAACTCTAAGACACACTAGGTGAGTGTCATCGCATAGCCCTCACCCCTTGGGTTACCTTGGTCAGCCACTCTGGGCCCCGGCCCCCAAGTAGACACATGTGGAACTGAACATCTCTCATAGGGATGAGACTATCTGATTGTGCTATCACAATAGCACCTTCTCCCACTCCCATCCATAGCCTTTACTAGCACTACTGGCATGGGTGAGGCTTATCTTAGTTAATGTGTAGTTCCCTTCCCATAAATTATTAATGTTATCACTGGATTAAACAACTCCACAGTGGGTTACCCTAGTACTAGCCACTTAGGGCCCTAGCCTCCACTATGATCCACGCACCTAGTGTTCTTAGGTTCCCTACCTTTAGAAAACATCAAAAAGGGCATAACAGACCCACATAAAAATCCATAGGAAGACATAACAATGTCACAACATCAAACAGTTTAGTTTAGGAAAGTACAAGTTGTCTTGAATCCTTTTGACAACCCTAAACCCCAATTGAGTACATAGATAGATAAAACACATCCACATTGCATCAAATGCATCACAAGGGATTTACAACACATAATTACATCAATTACTTCAACCCAACACAAATCATAACACCTTAACATCTTTGGATTGGGTTTAGGAGATCATTGATTGTCCCTAATCCACCAGACATTCCTAAACCCTAATCTAGCATACAAGAAGATAGATAACACATAAAAGGCATCAAAATGAACCAATCATCAAGTATTATATACAACCATATAACCAGTTCCTTTTTGGTACCAACTCAACCACAAATCATCATAACAAGATCACATTGCAGAAAACATGTTGATTCCTAAAATTTGGCTAAGTCTAAAATTTCCTAAAACCTTCAAAATCTAGAATCTTTATTTGAACTCCTAGGAAGCTGAAACCACTCTCAAACATCTTGGAAGGTATTACATAAAATGTAACTTAAAGTATAAGGAATTAAAAGTATGTAGCTTATACTTAAATGTTACATTTTATGTTCCGCCCTAAGGTTGAGATCAAACTGAGACCACCCTAACCCTAATCAGGGTTCTTAAAATTATCCTAAACTCTAGAGAGGGTTAAAAAAAATCCTAAACATAAAACCATATGAAAATTAAGTGTCCTACAAGTTTACACACCCCCTAGGGTCAACCTTGGGTCAACACAACACCCTGAGCCCTTTTGGAGACCCTAAAAATCAATCTGGAAGAGTCTTGCGGAGGTGGTAGCCCAAGCTGCATAGGTGGTCATGAAGCTATGTAGGTGGGATCCCTAAGTTGTGTAGGTGGTCATGCAAGCTACGCAGGTGGAGTCCAAAACTGTGCAGGTGGTAAAGTCTGTGCATATCAAGGGCAACAACTTGCAGATCAACCTTTCGGGTAAAACTGGATAAGATGGAGCTCTAGAAAGAAAAATTAGAGGAATACCCATTTGAGATCCCTTTGTTCTCCTTCCAAAATATCCCTCAAACTCATCCTACCTTTGAGGTAAGTTTTTTCTATTCCCACCACTAGATGCAAGGTAAAGAAGGATAATATCAACACATACTAGTCTAACAAGGAGGGAGAGTCTACTACCACTCGTAAGCATCAAAGGATGAAGGCACAAGGTAGACGACATCACATTCTATGGAAATAACTCATATCAAAGGATAGATGGCACAAACACACAATATTATTATCTATCATTAAGATAGTCATCATCCACTCAAATGTGCAGGAGAATAATATAGCAATACAAACATTAAGGTACCCTCTGATCTAGTAAACAATGACAATCAATAAAGAAAACACATCAAGCACAACATTCACATGAAAAGGATTCTCTTTCTGGGTAGAGCCTACCTGGATTCCTGTGGAGAAACCTCTAGAAGAATCACCAAGCCTACTCCATCCAATTCCCATTTCCTCAAGCTTTTCCAATCACCAAGTTTTCTTCTCAATGCCACCACCAATTTTCTCCAAAGTCTCTGGCTGTGATTTTCCATATCCCATTATCTTATTTTCCCTCCCCTCCATTCTACCATTCTCCTCACATAAATATGGTGTAGGATTGGTTGCACGGTAAAATCAACCAATGCAACCATCCACAACCATCTATTGGTTATTAGTTGAAACTTTATTAGTTCTTAGATCTGTAAATTGTTTCTCGTAAGTTCTTTAGTTTATTTACCATCTTTGTTTAATTTTATGTTTTAGGTAATTTCTTTTATTTTATTCTTACCTTCACTTTAGATAAAGATTAGTTACTTTTCCTTTAAAAGGATAAATGGTAATTACCTCTATTTTATCCATGGATGAAGTGGATCTAATTACACACAATAGTTAATCCCTTCATTAAAGTTACAAGGGCATATAAATAAATATATGCATAAACACTCACATTAAAACATGTATATAAACGTATTAATATAAACATATATATAGACATATGCATATGTGTGCACCCATATGCCTATGTGTATATATATCCATGCAAATATTATTGTAAAACACACATTAATGAATATACTTGACAAGCTTATTACCATGCATCAAATTATTACTAACTGATAGTCCAACCACAAAACAATATTCACCTAGTCCTAGGGACTATAATTAATATCCACAATGAATAAAACCCAAGCAACCAAAATCGGACATCAATCCATAATCAAAGGACAAATGAAAAAAGACCCAACCCGGGAGCAGGGATCAGGGCTAGGCTTTGTCTTGCGGGACCAGGTGTTGTCTCTATAACAAAAAAAATGATTGAGGATTTTGGGGCATGCTCAGACCTGTGAAGCCAGGTGAAGTCGATGCCCAGTACCTGCAAGCCAAGATCATAGAGAAGAAATACATGTGCATCGATGTACATATAAAAGAAGACATTGCAGACAGATGATTGTGATCGATACATCGTGTGGACCTCATCCATGTGAGTAACTACGACTTCGTCTCAAATCATGAAAACACATCATGCACACACACACACACACACACACACATAAAGATTGTAACCTAATCATAATGAGGGTTAGAATATGAGCATTGGGTTAGTCAATAATCAATACTAATAATAAATCACCATAATCATAATAAATATCCTAAATCATTAAGTGACATACAAGATTCATTGAAAGTAACTTTAATAGAAGAATATATATATATATATATCCATCCATCACATAACATCCTAACTGTGTTTAGAAAGGTATTTAAGGTCCTTTATACATACATGGAGGCAAAACATACATAAATGATACCTTCAGATAATATGTCTGATATTAGAATTCTCTGGTACAAGCTGACAAAATTATTATAAACAACTTACAGGAAAACACGTATTAAGCTATAAGGAAACATATAAAGATATTGCTTCATTCAAAAAACTTGTATTAGGGTTAGAGGGGTATTACATAGGTACTCACCATTCTTAACAATTACTATCATTATATCAGTAGTAGGGGCCAGAAATGAGTTCAAATCAAGTAAAGTGTTCACCTTTTGTTCATGCACATCCTGAATTAGCTTTATCTTACCTCCTAGCTCTCTGACTCTGGTTGCATAAGTTCTAGCATTGGTAGAAGTGACATCATTTTTTCTCAATTTTTTTATCCAATTTCTTCTGAAGTTCTTCTACCTTCTTGTCTATATCATCAGTAAACTCAAATTGATTTGACACTTTTTTAGTATATCACCAACAATATTCATATCACTTCTTACATTTTCAGCTTCTTTCTACAGATTTTCTTTGTCTTTTGCAATCTTGACCTTTACCTTTTCCATCCTCTTCTACTTATAGGAATCTTCAGATATTGATATTGTAATTCTATCCAACATTAATGTATCCTCAAGTATTACCTTTTCTAACTTTCCTAGTTGATCAATGATATTATCCTTGTCATCAATATAAACATCAGGGACTAGAGTGTTCAAAATTTCCTTTGCTAATATAATCACTCTATCCTTCTTCTTCTTCAATCTTTCCTCATTTCTTTCAACTTGTATTCTCAACTTTTCTGATAGTACCTTCATTTCTTTAGGACTCAACAGTTTCAAAATCTACCTTATCTAAATTCATCTCTTCAGTGGCTTCCTCTTCCTCAACTATTTTGGGAATTTGTATACTCACTCTTCTCTTCTTTTTTGACTCACCAAGCTCCAACTTTCTCTTACTGGTTTCTCTTTTGTTGTTGTTGTCTAAAAATTGGTAGGGGTTATTAATTAGATAGCTTAATGTGTAGTAGTAGGGGTAAGAGTAACTCTTGGTGATCTATTTATATCTTCATAAGGTATTTCCTCAATTACTATCTCATCCTCTCTTGTCTTCTCTAATTTATGCTCTTCTTTCTTGTCTATTTCTTCTGCTTGTGTAGGGATGGCCTCAAGAACTTTCCCAATTACTTTTGATGGAACATGAGTGCTAGGTAAGAGGGAAAACCAAGTGCTTCAATGATTTCTTGACATAGTGCCAAGGATGGAGGGTCTGAAAATATACTATCTAGCCAGGAAGTGAACACCCACACAACAAAAAAAAATGCAAACACAAGGTATGAACAACAAATGACAATTTTATTCAATAATCAAGCATTACAAGAAACATGTCGTGTTGTAAGGCATTCCTGATTATGGTAAATAAAACAAAAAGTTCCACAAGATCTCGTAGGATCCAACTACACCAATCACTCCTACAACTAAGTGGAAGAAACTACAAGGCAAGATCTAAAATTATGCTCGTAAGCCACCAAAAAATCTACCTTAGTTTTCCTTCTTTTCCACTTACTACTATCTTCACTCTCTTCTCCCTCAATCCTACCTACACACTCCTTTTATACACCAGGCCACAAGTCTACCTTACTAACAATATTAAATGTCAGTCGACCCATTACAATCCATGATTAAACATGTAAATGACTGAGTCAACCTCCTATAATTATTAACTACATATAAAAATGCACCAACCCAGATTTAGGTCCACACAAGATCCAATGCATTATGACTTACACATAGTCTTGAATAAAATTCTCCTTTGACAAGGATTAACTTGCTTCTTGGTCAACAATTTTATTCTAATCATCAAATTCTCACCATCCTCGGGTCTAGGCATCTTCTCAACAATAGGATCCCCTTGAGTCACCAAAATCTTCTTACACTGAAAATATTTATGCCCATTCTATCCACACTTAAAACAAGTACCTCTGCATTCACCTCTACATGTCCCTCTCCTCGATTCAACGGGTTTTGGTTCATCCTCAACACTTGGTTTACCCTTTAGTGACTACTTTGATTTCTCCTTCCCTTGAGTGTTACCATGATGTATCCTCTTCAAATTATCCTCTACCTTTAGGGCATACTGGTAAGCATCCTTCACTGAGTCAATCTTCAAAACACCAATAACATCCTGGATATTCAATCTCAGTCCCTTAACATACCTTGCCACCTTCTCCTTAGAAATTTCTCTATGTCCAGACCGAATAGTCAACTTATAGAACTCTTTGGTATAGTCTTCCACAGTCATCTCCTTCTGCTTTAGGTTCTGCAACTTCTTGAAGAACTCAATTTCATAATCAACAGAAATGAACTTAGTCTTAATTTTTTCCACCATCAACCTCCACCGATTGATCTTCATCTCACCTTCTTCTTGTTTCTCTCTCTACAATTCTTTCAACCATAAAGCATCATGTCCCTTCAACTTAGTTTGTGCCAACTTCACTCTAAGTAGATCTCCAATATCTTCCAGCTCAAATTTGTCTTCTAAATCACTGATCCAATCAATCAAATCCTCGAGTCTCAATGTACATAAGAAATTGGAAACATCCATTTGGTAACTAGCATTCAAACGAGCACTAGATCTCTACAACCAATCAGTTTTGTCTTCACTAGATCTCTCCATCTGATCAGCTCTGTCATCTCCACTAGATCTAGATGCCTCAAAGTCTTTAGCAACTTCCTCATAACCATCATCTATTCTAGGACCTCTCTACAATCTAGCAACAACATTTCTAATACATTCTATGACTTCATTCTTTGATTCAGTCATTTCACTACAAATCTCCTCTAGCAGCTCCTCCTTCATCTAATCAATCAACCTAGGGTTTAGTCTTCTAGGAGATATGTGCAAAACCTTAGTACAAATACCTCTGATCATCTATCTATTCACCAGGGAGATACCAAGAATCACAACCCTCTACAACAAATCCAAGTTATGAAGATGAATTTTCAAACACAATCAGCATCGAACTCACTCTAATACCACCTAATGCAGTGCCAATGATGGAGGGTCTAAAAATAGTCTTTCTAGCCAAGTAGTAAACTCCTATAGAGAAAAAACACAATGAAAATATAAGGTATGAACCACATATAAAACTTTATTGAGTAACGAAGCATTACAAGAAACATGTTAGGATGTAAGGCCTTCCTAGTTATGGCCAATACAACAGAAAATTCTAGAAGATCTCATAGGGTCCAACTACACCAATCACTTCTACAACTAAGTAGAAGAAACTAAAAGGAAAGATCTAAACTTGTGCTCGCAAGTCCCTAAGAAATATTCCTTATTTTTCCTTCTTACCCACTTACTATTGTCTTCACTCTCTTCTCCCTCAATGCTACCTACACACTTCTTTTATACACCAGGCCACGATTAAACCTTACTAACAATATTAGATATCAGTTGACCCATTACAATCCATGATGAAATAGGTAAATGATTGAGTCAGCCTCCAACAATTAATAACTACATAGAAGAATGTACCAACCTAGATTTAGGTCCACATACGATCCAATGCATTATACCTCATAACTCTGCATGATCCAAACAACCCCTTTAAATCATGAATGTAATCTCCAATGTCTGCCTAATCCATAAAATCTAGTCAATGAACTCCATTAGGCATTTGGTGAACTCCAACAACCGTGACTCCAAGTCGGTACCAAGAAATAACAAAGTCACCGATCCCATTCGGTAAAACACCGATGCCAACATTCATCGAGCCCATTCGGTGAAGCAAAGCACACCTTCCATTGAGTATCAAAATATAACCTAAACATCTTTGCGGTTTACATAGGATTCCCAACTACTCCAAGATGCTCGTGCATCATTTGTACCTCATCTTTATCTAATTCTTCTTCTTCTTTCTCATCAGAATTCTTAGGTTCTTCACCTCTTTCTTCTTCATCTCCTTCCTCTTGAGCTCTCTAATCCTTCTATAATTTTATTGTCTCTTCATGTAGACCTTGTGTTTCTCCTAACATAATCCTATTGACTTTGCTTTTGATGGGGAAAGCATAAATATGTAACTCAACAAAGGATTTAATTTCACTTAAATCTAACCCTGTATTACACTCCACCAATGCTTTCTCTCTTACTTTAGTGTACATACTTTGAGAATTATTCCATCTTCCATATATTATGTCAAACAGGTTTTAAAAATTTGATCCCTAATTTCTATAGAACCTGTATTGAGATTTCTCATGCTCTTTATAATTGCATTTTCAATTCTTCTCTTAACTTCATCATCATGACATAAATCATACTTCCTATAAACTCCACACAATCCTTAAGAAGTCGCAATGGCATGTATAAATTCATCAATGGAAATTCCTTTAGAAGTTATACTTTTTTCCTTACCTCTTTCACTTCCTTTTCCAAAGGGGTGTCCTCACCATAACCATTTGTAGCCTTGGGCTTTTGTCTAGTTATTGCAGATTGAGTGACTTTGGTTGCTCTTTCTAGTGTTCTTGTATCCATCAGTAATGACATCTTTGTAGTAATCCTCTTTGTTGGATTATTTCCCTTTCTCCTGTACGTTTCCTTAGGTGTTGTAGTTGTTGCCTCTATTTTTTGTGTAGATGATGTTGAAGGAATATCCAGTGCTTCTTGAGATGTAGAACTTTATCCTCCAAAATTCACCTCTAATTGTGTTAACATTCTTCTTGTCTTTCTTTCTATTACATGCTTATTAAGTTCAAACTCAATTCTAGAGCTTGCTTCCTCAAATGTTCCAACCTTTTCTTTGTTGTGTCTATAGGTTTACCAAGTGTTATCTTTGCATGTCTATCACTCTCATCATCATATATTTCATAACCCATTGCAGGTATCCAAAATTTTCTAGGCATAATAGGTTGAAGTATACAGATGCTTGTGTCAACTAAGAAATATATTTTATCCTTATAATTCTGAACAATATGAGGTGGTATCCTCCATCTCTTGTGCATTATAGTTTGAAATTTTTTGAAATAATCCCACATATGAGTATCAAATTGGTCTCCCACTTCCTTGATATAATTAGAGATATGTGCTACCACATGTCTATCTTCCTTCGATTCAACATTGCCTTTACTGGGGAAGTACTTTTGAAAATAAAAGAATATATAGACAAGCAATGACCCATACTTGAATGACTTCTTCTTATCATTTGTAATCTTCTCCCTATTAATAACCATCTAACCAGCTAGGAATTCACAAAGGTTGTATGATACATTTTCATTTACTATTTTATATGTAGCATGTACCGCTCCATGAGGAATGTTGTTGTGTCTTCTCGAATGATAGAATATATAACCAACAACCATCACTACAAATCTCATAGAATCATCAGGCATATCCATCACATTCATGACTCTCTTGTCTCTTCTAGATTTTGTCAATTCTACAACCAAATATCCAAAAAATTTCCTTAGTGTAGGAAACTCACTGGTGGTGCTGAAACCTATAACCCTTCTGATTACATCACCAGTGATCGTGTGGTTCTCATCCAACCATAAGAATTTATCATGAAACCTACTCAACACATATCTCTTCCAGTCATTGTGAAAACAGTAATAGGCCCGTTTGGTGCATGGAATTAGTTTATCCAGAATAGGCCTATTCTAGAATAAGGACCTATTCTCAGATTAATTAATCCTGGAAATGAAAGCTGCAATAAGGTTTGGACATGTCTGGTGCACCTAGAAGATGACTGGGAATTAATCTATTCTGCATTTGGATCCCATAATTTGGAATTGGAATTGGAATAAGGATTATTTTTCATTTTTTAAATTAATTTGAACAATATGTATTTTTAACTTATTAAAAAATTATAATTAAAAAAAATTCTTACAAATTTTCATTTTTGAACTTATCATTTTTGTTGCTGGTTTTTTTATAACCCTAAGGTGTCCCCGCGACAGCCCAGTGACCCAACATCCCGTATCTTTGGTACCTGGGGTGAGCTGAGGCAAGACTAATCCTCAGGGGATGAACCAAACCACTCGCAAGCCAGGTTCATCAAGCAAATTTGGGCAAGAGTCGAACCCGAGACCATGATTCATCCACCCATAGCCTCAAACCAACTCCGCTACCCGTGCAAACTTGTTGCTGGTTTTTTAATTAAAATATATATTTAAAAAAAAAAATTTAAAAATATATTTAAAAATAATAATAATAATAATAATAAGATTTAAAAAATAAAGATTTTTTTAAAAAATAATATTTTAAAAAATAATAAGATTTTATAAAAAAATAAGATTTTATAGAAAAATAAGATTTTATAAAATATAAGATTTTAAAAAAAAATAAGATTTTAAAAAAAATCATTTTCTTACAAATTTTAATTTTGAATTATTAACTTAAAAAAAATAAAACTATAAAAAAAAATTCCAGAAAACCTAAAGAATCGTTCACGCATGGACACGATGACTTATACATGTTGTAATTTTGAATCCATGAATAGCTTATTCTGGAATAAAAAATGAATTCCAAGGTTTTTTTGAATTAATTAATCCAAGCATTGGCCCAAAAATGGGGATTAATTTTCTAATTCAAGAATTCAAAAAATGGCCACAAATGGTGAATTACTTTATTCTCGCATTAAATAATGACTATTCTAGGTTAATACTAGGAACCAAACGGGTCCTAAGGGAAATCAAGTGCATTCAAAATACCATTGTTCATTAGATGTGCATATTCATTCTTCAAGCTCCCAACTTCACACAATTTCACGTAATTGGTTTTGATATCTACTTCTCTAAGTTCCTCCATCTTGTTATGAATGAAATAACAGATGTCCTCGACTTACAAAAATCCATGTGGGATTGACAATAATGCTCCAACTTTATCAACCTCGACAGCTTTCATAGGTTGCAACCTGAATTGTGGTCACATTTCCTCAACATGTGCAATAAGGGTAGGATTTTCAATCTTTTGTGCCATATTTAACTCTCCTCCACAACTGATATCATAAACTCAACTCAAATTGATCAAATTATTCACTTCAACTTGTATTGTGTTCACATAGGGTTTTGCACTTTCACTCTTCTAATTCAATAGTTACTTGCACAATTCAAGTAGATTGTCACTCAAATTTAGTTGACACTAGCTCTTAAACAGTTCTCATGAAATTAAAAGTGTGTAAATGATCTCGTCTCATGTATTTATAATGTCACTGGGTCTTTATCATTCGTTCCAGTTATTGTTACCTGTTCAAGCAGTTACCCATCTTACTGTTCATTTATTAAATGCATTACTTTACCGTTCGGTTTACTTCCAACTATAATATTTGAAAATGATTGTAACACTTTTATAATAGCATTAGAGATAAGTAAAGTGACATCACTTTTCATCTTAGTATGCTAATTTGGATTACTTATCACTAATTTTTGGGGACCGGTGGATATGACATTTGTATTCTTCCCCTTAAGTCAATTGCTTGACATAGTTAGAAGGTGAACTCTCAACACCTAATGGTTGAGTTCCCAATTTAGATGCATTTAATCCTCCTTATTTCTTCACCCAAATTTTATTCATATCACTTCTTATATCTTCAACATCCACAATCTTCTTTCAATTCTGTGGTGACTGTTTCACTAGTTTATTCCTGCAATCTCTTGCTAGATGACCCATTCTATTACATACATAATAGATCATGCCAGTTAATCTCCATGGTCCATGATAATTTCTTATTTTCATTCTCCTATAGTTTTCTACGATATGTTCATGAATTCCATAATTTGCACAAATTACACCAGATTATTGTTTTCTACCATTAGTGTTCACCAGTGGTCTAGATGATATAGAATAGTTCTATGTTGACCTACATTCTATGGCTTTGTGTCCATACTTATTGTAGTTGTAGTAGTATCCCACAAATATTTCTCTATACTTAGCATTAGGACCACACTCACTTGCTTTATGTCCATATTTATTACAGTTATAGCAATATCCATTAAAAGATTGAGTTTTAGGACTTACCGGTCAGTATCTACAAACATTTTATGTGTGACCTAGATTTCCACAGTTGTAGCATGTAGGATTTGATTCTTTTCTTCCTTGATTACTAATAGGTAGCTTACATTTGTCTTGTTACTCCTTGGTCTTTTATTATTCTCCTATTTCTTGTGTATTCCTTCTAGTGTATCCCAATCTAGATGTGTCATTAGGTCTCCTTTTCTGATTAAGTTGTTAAGGGATCTTGAGGGTACTATTGTAACCACCTGGATTTGATCTACTCTGACCATAGACCATATTTTCCCTAAGTGTGATCATACCCCCATTTATATTCAGACAACTCTTCAATCGACTGGCATAATTCATTTGAATCAGACTTAATCTCCTAAGCGATCTAATCACTAATTTACATTAATCACCTTAGCGAGTCAAGCCAATCAATTTAATTCAAATCAATTCAAATCAATACCTAGCTAAGGTAATTAATTTTAAAGGAATTAATGAAATCCTAATCATACCTCATCACTTGCAAAATCAATTCCCTAGTCTAAATTAGTCAATTTGGCTATAGTCCTAATTAATTATTACAAAGCAATCAAAAGCTTAAATGATTAATTAAATTCCTATTATTGAGTGAATATGTTATTACAACAATTCATTTCATTAATATTCCTTCAAACATAACCAATCTCAAATATCCAACCCTGAGTTCAAACTCATCCCAACCCCTTCTCACATGCTAATTCTTCTTAATTAGCTAATTAACCCTAATTAGCTAATCCCCCCTCCACTCATTATATCTCCTCCCATCTCTATCTCCTTAATCACATCCCTTAAGCCTTAAACCTAATCCTAAGCTACCCTTAAGCTTGTCACATTCCATTAAGGTGTGATTAGGAATTCAACCCTCCCCCTAAAGTCAAAGTTGTTAGGCTTGACCTTAAACCCTCACCCATGCTTCTTAATCCCTCACCCATACCTCATTAATGCTTTCATAAATGAATCATTAATGGCTCTTACATATTCCTTCCACCACTCCTCATTAATGAGTCTTACACCCTCATTAATGACAGCCCTTCTAGAGTCTTCTCCCCTTCCTCCATTTCTTCTATAAATAGGATGGATTTTGAGCTCAAATGGCCCTTCATTCTTGATTTTGGAAGCCCTTTCTTTTACCCTTAATTTTATGAAATATATTGTTGTAATGCTCCTAATTTTGAATTGTTTAAAGCATCCTTATGCTTCCCATATTTGTATAATTGAAGGAGCAATCTCATGTTCCTCATGTTTTAAGTATTTTCACAGTGATTTCTAGCTTTTTTCTTAGTTATTTAGTTATTATCTTCATTTCTAGAGATAGAATGCATGTTTTTGAATCATTTAGATTAATTTTCATTTGAATCTTCCATTCTTAGGTTGTATTTGTCACTGGAATATGCATAATCTAAGGGCTATTATGTCATTTTTCATACTCCTCCTAGAAAGAAAGCAATAGATCGATTTTGGTGATTGCTATGCTTGCTAACCCCTTGTTTTCACTAATGCAATAATCTATTGAAGTGTTGTGTCTCTCTTAACAGGTAAAAAAATCACACACACAACTATCATGTCATCTCTTAAGATGTTCATGTTCCTCTCTTTCCTTATTAATTTGTTCCTGTTCTTATTTCAATTCACTCTTATATATTTCATTTTCATTTCTTAATATTTTATTTACTTCTCTCAGAGTTTCATTTTCAATAATGATTTCTTCAGTTTCTTCATATGCATCTTGCAAATGTTCATGCATTATAGAATTCTCTCTATTGGTGTGACACTATTCTTCTTCCTTTTCTTTCATTGTTTGTTCAAGTTATTTCTATGCATCTTCTTCAACTCTCTTATGTTCAATATATTCACACATAGCTATTGATTGTCCTTCAAATTCCTTCTTCAAATTTGACAGCTCTAGGCCTTCTTGTGCTTCATCAAACATACTTCCTTCTGATAGCTCATCACAATAGTCTTAAGTAACTTTTAACTTTTCAACCAACTACTTTCTTATAGCAAGAGATTTCCTTAATATTTCTTTCAAATCTTCAATTACTTTCTCAGGAGTTTTACCTTTCTCCATAGTGCTCCACTCAAGTCCTTTCACTCAAGTTGTTAGAATTTCCTCTAGAGAACCTGGCTCCGATACCAATTGTTTGGTATTAAGCACTATCAAAAGTACTAAGAGGGGGGTGAATTAGTGCAGTAACCAATTGAACAAGTTTAAATTAATTCTGATCACCGGTTGCAAACATAACAGTAAATTGATTATTGATGTATTAACTATTGTGTTGACCACACTCATACACATAAAATAGTATGAAAACCAAAATATCAAAACTATAAACACATGTGACAAAGAGATTTTTGGTATCATGGAAACCCTTGTAAGAGAGAAAAACCATGGTGGGGATAGTCCCCACAATCTTCTCTACTACAGTGTGGAAGGTGCCCTGTGAAAAGCTTACAAAAAATATTTATGAGAGTTATATATCTTGTTAGAGATACCTAGTACACTATTAGATGTACAATTAATGCCTTTGAAATTCTACCTCATGTGAGGATCAAAATCTATAATCTCTAGACTCACCTTGTAAAAGAATTTGGAAAATAGGACCTGTAAGAGTCTACCTTGTGAAAGGATTTAGCTTGTTGCAATTGTAAGAGAACAAAAAGTAATTGATTTATAGTAGCACACCTTGCTTGTAAGATCCTTTAAGTCCTATAGAATCTCATACTTCCATACTATCTGTGTCTCAAACCTCTCCTTCTAGTCTCTCCACAATCTCTGTACCAGTCACTGATTGATCTCTTTTAAAAAAAATGTCTAACCTCTTCTCACTCTATTTTTTCTTTCACAGATAATATTTTCTTAGATTCCTAACTATTTTTCCACTTAATCAATACCATTGATTTTGCCTCTTAAGTGTTTTCCTTTCCTCTCATTCAATTCACAAATCTCAAGAATTCAAACTTTCTTTTTAGGTTAAATTACACTCTAGGTTCAACCCTTAGTAGAATGTTCCAGATCATCACTAACCTTGGATAAAACCATGCATTCAATTAAACCAATATAATCTTGACAACTCAAATAACCTTCACAACAAACCTCACCTTGAGATATGTACCAATTTGTCATTTAGCGATCAAAGAAATAATCTTGTAAAGTTTATTCCAGAATATTGATTAACTGTTCAAATACAAATAAAACATAACATTTAAAGAGTCATTCATGTAATTCTTCTTTCAAATATTATTATACATCATCCTATATAACCGCTCCTCATAATACTTCAAGATCTTCATAGACATTAATCAAAATTCCATCATGTTTTTACTGTTTCTTAGCAATTTTAGGTTGTTCAGATTGGATTCTTCATTATCAATCACTTGAGATGATTGATTTTTTTTTGTTTTTGACCATCAATGACAATATTTTCTCAAAAATGGATCATTTTTTATTACCTTTCCCATTTAGGTGATCAATGCCAACATTATTACCTAAGGAGTTTGTGTTTTATACTGATCATCAGGCTCTATAGTATTTGCATAGTCAGGATAACTTGAATCAGAGACATGTGAGGTGGGTTGAGTCCTTATAGAGTTACTCATTTGTGTTTAATCATAGGAGTGGTAAATTTTGGCAAGTTGACTTCCTGAGGAAGCATGACTTATTTTGTGTTGTCAATCATGGCAACAAAGTCATACTTAAGTTCTGCCATCAAAGGAAAATGACTAAGTATAAAAATAGGGCAGACAGACACATACAAAGATTAGTACATCAGCGCACATGTTAGAGATCACACTAGAGCATGCGTGCTTAGGTATATACTCTATGGTGTATATACATGCTAGATCCAAATGCATAGAGTATGGAACATTAATACGGAAAAGTTACAGACAGATTAGTAGACCTGCAGTCCAAGAAACAGAGCATGGAAGTCGACTACAGTTTTGGTTAGCATGAATGATTTTGTAATGTAATGGCTAAGCACCTTTAGTTATAAGTTTGTATTAATGTAATTAATGTTGTAGTAAACACGCTTAGGCTGACTTGTTTGGAAGCGTTGTATATTTTTTTTTTAGGGCCGACTAGTGATTTGTTTTGGGTCATGCCTATTCGTATTTGAAGATATAAGTATGTAATGTAAAGATATGTTACAAGTGTCGATTATTATGTAAGAGAAAGTTATAGAGGGACAATACTATGAAGTCAGAAGATGATATAGCTCTTTGAAGGAGTAAGAGCATCCACGCATACACGAAACTGATCAGACAACAGTGTCATTACAACAGTTCATTTTGATATAGTGCATATCAACATTCAGAGGGTTGTAGCCTTCATCTTATTGGGCAATGAGCCTAGGCAGTGAGCCATACACCCCTAACGGGGTTTTGTAAAAGACTCCTAATAGGGTCAGACCTTTAACTAGGTCATTGTACTTGATTTTTAAAGACTACTTCTAACAGGGCAAAGGAACTTTAACAGGTTCATTATACCTAGTACAATATTTGTGGGTACTAATCCCCACCAGACTTTTCCTCTGATCAAGGTTCTTCATAATCATATCATGTGTTATGTGTTCTTGTGTTATGTTTCTTTGAGTGCACATTTGATATATGTTTAATTGGCTGAAATATTATTAATAGATAAACACTGATTCACCCCCCCCCCCCCCCCCCCCTCTCAGTGTTTCTAACAATTGGTATCAGAGCTCTGGTCCTCTGAAAGAAAGTTTAACCACTTGAGGAGATCATGGAATCAGCTGAAGAAAAACATTTGAAAAAGAATCTTGAAGTAGCTCTTGAAGATCTTGATAGATCTGAGAAAGAAAATGAAGAACTAAGATTGAAAAATGATGGCTCTCAAATACTTATTAAGAGGCTAAGAAAAGATCTGAAAGATTGTTCTACAAGTGATCTAGGACAAATGGTCAAAAATCTTAATGAAGAGAATAAATCTCTAAAGGGTAAACTTGAAGATCTGGAGGAACAACTTACAGATAGCCAAAACACCATTGAAGACAAGATCAAAGAAAGCAATCAATTGGAAGATGAACTTCTGCGAGCAAACATGAAAGTCTTGGAATTAGAAAACATAAAGAAGAAGTTGGAATCTGAATTAACAGAAGCAAAAGACAAGATTGATAAACTTCACGCAATTTATGATTTGATTCAATCCCAGCTCAATGCACAAACAAAAAAAGGGAACACTACTGATCTTGGATTTAGTACAGCGCAAGATGAAATCAAATCATCACACGAGAAAGAAAAAACACTTGAAGCATCTTCAGAAGCTAAGAAAGATACTAAAGAGGCTATATCTGAACCACCTAAAAGAGAAATCAAGCAAGTTAATAGAACTTGTTATGCATGAAATAAACATGGGCATTTGATAAGAGATTGCGAAGAGGTAAGACCTTTTAATGGTTATTGTTACTCCTATAAAAAGTTTTGTCATAGGGCTATACATTGCAGAACAAGTCATAAGAATCAACATCAGTAGAATCACAGAAGTATGAATCAAAACAATCAAAGAAATCAACTCTCAAGAAATTTGTAGAATATTACATGTCAGATATGCAACTACAATGGACACACAAAAAATCAATGCAGCATGATGAGAAAGAAAATCAAACCTCCTATCATTTGTCACACATGTGGAAAGGATGGACATATCACAAGGTTTTGCAGATCCAAAACTCAGAAACAAGAGGATCCTAAAAAGTCACTATTTGAAGAGAAAGGAGAAGTCAATTTTGTCAAAGAAAATGAAGATTCAAGCAAGATCTGTGTTGAAGTTAAGAAGGACAATAATTTTGACAAAGTAGTTGATGCATCCACAGTGGATGCACCCTCTACTTCTGCTTGAATAGACCTTCTTGGTCTTAGGGGGAGCTATTCTAGCTCAGAACCCCTGTGTGGTTGGCATAGTCACCTATGAGTATGCACCTTTGGATTCATGGTTAAAAGCATAGATTACAGCTATATGCATTCACACATTATCTAAATTGCATCAGGATAAAATTTTGAAAATCTCTATGCATGGTTGCAAGCATTAAATGTGACAGATTGTATAAAAAGAAATTCGCAGTCGATCATTTTCACATTTACATTCGAGAGCATAGAAATTGAAGAGAATTGAAGAACTAAGACATCTAAGCATGAAGGCATAACAGTTTGGCAGTTGGAACGAATGGATAATTAGTTTGAAGCGGAGCCCTAGCTGTCGTGCCGTTTCAGAATTTCATGGAAACCCTACATAAGCAAACACCAAGTAAGTATGGCAACCCTAGTTGTGTTTGATGTAGCAAAGAGGAAGAGGTTCATATTTAAGAAGCATCCATTCAAATCCATACTATATGATGTAGAAGGGGCTTTCTCTAAAACCCCACTTGGCATTGTTCACATGGAAGATATCTGCACGTACATTTACTATAAAAAAAGAATCATTAGGAGATGATAATATAGCTTCTCATATGGCATCAATGTTAAATAAGGACTTCAAATTCAAGGATGAGTTCGTGCACTTACAAGATAACCCTATTATTGAGTATTCGAATGCGCATGATTTTGAAGAACCAGAATGGGTAAATATTCTGTTAAGCAGGATACATGATGATCTTTTATGGATTGGAGATGTCCCTGTTCGCATCACTACAGAACTAATCCATCAATTAACTAGACTTCCAATGACTAGACCAGTATTTCCCACTGGTAAAGATGTAAAGAAACAGATTGAGAAAGTTTGTTTATCTAGAAGTGATAGACGCAGAATGACAGTTGACCCTATCAAGGAGGATGACATTAAACTCATGAAAATGATAATTGGATACAAGTTTTAGCAAGTGAGTAGGTTGAATAGTGTCTCTGCAACAATAGTCCTTGCAGCTATCAGAATAGTAAAGGACAACACCCAATACAATCTATGTGAGATCTTGCGCGATCAGTTGATTGAAAATATTAGAATTATCAAACATGATAGGAGAAAAACATTCAGGTTTGGATCACTGATCATCTATTTGTATCACCACATAGTCAGAAAGGTTGCAGACCTTTATCTAGACAAAGGAAAACCTACAATGACTCAGATATCTCTTAAAGCCATAGTAGAAAGAAGTGCAAGAGATACAATGGATATGGATATAAAGATATTTAGGGTCAAAATGTAGAGCAGGTTCAGACTATCTGAGAAGATAGTTGACAAATACAGGGATAAAATATGCTTCATGGTTGAGAAAGATTGCACATGCATGGAGGCTGTTGAGCCTAGAACTAAGTGGATTCATCCACTAGGGTATGAATTAGAAGACCATGTGTTAGAAGGATATGTGCAAGTCTTATTGTCAGCACCTAAAGACCCTAATGAACCTAGATGGGGCACTTATAGAGAAAAGACTGATGAAGTGGATATTGAACTACAACTTGTTGTTAACAAAAGGAAAGCATCCATAATGACATCCAACATTCTGAAAAAGCATGGAGTCACACAAGAAGATTTAGACAAGGCAAAAGAATCCAAAATCGCACAAGTCAAAATTGAGAAAACTATTGAAGCTTAGAAGAAGAAGCAAAAGAAAAATGAGGAGAGTACCACTGCGCATACTACAACCATTGATCTAGATACATCCCCACCTTCTATACCTAGAAAGAAATCTAGAGGAAGGAAGGAAGCGGCTACAAGTCATCCATCCTCAAGAGCTACTCGGAGAAAAGCTAAGAATGTTCAAGCTCCACCTGAGGTACGATTTAGACCCAGTCTAAATATCTTGAAGAATAGGATTGTTAATGAAGGGAGATTGGATACATTATCAAAATTCTATGACAAGTATCAAGAGATGGATAAGACTGAGATACATTCTATGATCATATCTCATACGATCAAGTTTAAGAAGTCAGTTCTTGAACTTAAAAAAGTGATACCGGATAAGTTATGGAACATATTGGAGATAATGAAAATACATGCTATAGAAGAGGACATGAAGATTAGAGAAGAAACTTTGGATACTCTTCTTCATGTTTGTTCACATGATGAGAAGGCTATTCTGTTAGATCTAGTAAAGCCTCATCTCCATAGTAAGACAATAACTCTACAAACTATGAACAAGGAGTATGAACAGATTGGAAAGGAGACTAAAAAAGCATTTGCACAAGTATTTATCGATAGACACATGTATCCACCAACGGCGCCTACAACAAAAGTTACCCTAGCTCCTCCCAAACGGGTTACAACTCTAGTAATTTAGGTTGTGCCTATGATAGGTCCACAGGATTCAGCGCCCATAGTGACAATAATATTTGAGATAGCTAAAGATACAGAGGACACTATAGTGATTGATGATGTAAAGATATCTATGATAGCTTTTGATAAAGATATGGATAAAGTTGATAAGGCATTTGTAAGCACTGAAGAAATGTGCACTAATGATACCACCACACAACAAGATGAAGTTCCCATAAATGATCAAACTGACATAAATGAAGACACTCAAGATGATATGCAAGGTAAAAAGATGCCGACAAAAAAGAAACCAATGAAGGTTGAATGCATGGATACCAGCCAGAATACTATATTCTCACCATCCACTCAGCCATTTACCTCATTCTTGTCAAGGTTAACTCCTGACTCAACAAATTTAGATGCATGGGGAGAAGAAGACGTTATCATAATCAGCGTCCTTGCCATGGAAAAGGAAAAAGAGAAACAAGTGATGAGGAACCCTCACTTCTTGGAAACAGTGAACATTTTGAATTACTTAGTGCCTACTGATCAGAAAGTAGCCAAAGTACAATCAGTTGAAGATGTGGACAACATCTTATCAAACTTCAAGTCACATTTCACTAGCATAGTAGAATCAGCTACTAAGATTGCAAAATATGAATACAAGGAGAGACTAAATGAATTGGTAAAGAACTTTACCTTAGATCTGAATTCCTTAAAGATTGGGCAGGCTATATTGAAGGAATTGGCAGATAAAGGAAAGAAAGTCATAGCAAACTATATGGATAGAGTGAAGCTCACCTCTGAGCACACTATAAAGATAGTAGAAGTAGAAGAAAGGGTGGATAACATAAGAAAATCAATTGAAAACTCCACGCAAGACATGCACATCTGCAATAATGTCTACCAAAGGCAGTTAGACAAAATTGAGAAAGTAAAGTTAGAAATCCACAAGATAAGGGTAAGGCAAACACAATTGAGAAATGCACTTGTGCCATCTCTAGTAGTTCTCAATGAGAACATAAAATAGATTGATAACACCATACATAAATATGATCAAGGTCCTTGCATGGATCTAATAAAAATGGAGAAATTGACATATGCTTTATGCGCGCATCTTCAGACAGTTGATACAATGAAAGTCTTTTGGCAGAAAGAGATTCGATCTCTTCAAGTTGTGTACCCAGAAGTATACATGGAGTAAGTATGTTGAAGATTTATAGTTTTTGTACACCTTTTTCATTAATTTCAAAGGGGGAGTAGTATAGAATGTGTATATGCAGAGAAGTATATATGTATATATCATTAAGTATTATGATATACAGTCATTTCTGTATGAAGTCATTTTGTGTAACTTAGCCACATTCCTTTGTTGCCATAAATGACAAAGGGGGAGATTGTTGGCAAGTTGAATTCCTAAGGAAGCATGAATTATTTTTTGTTTTCAATCATGGAAACAAAGTCATACTTAAGTTCTATCATGAAAGGAAAATGACTAAGTATGAAAACAGGGCAGACAGACACATACAGAGATTAGTACATCACTGCACGTGTTAGAGATCACACCAAAGCATGCACGCTTAGGTATATACTCTATGGTGTATATACATGCTAGATCCAAATGTGTAGAGTATGAAACATCAGTACGAAAAAGTTACAAACAGATTAGTAGACCTGTAGTCCAGAGCATGGAAGCCGACTACAGTTTTGGTTAGCGTGAATGATTTTGTAATGTAATGGCTAAGCACCTTTAGTTATAAGTTTGTATTAATGTAATTAATTTTGTAGTAAACACTCTTAGGCCAACTTGTTTGGAAGCATTGTATATTTTTTTTTAGGGTTGACTAGTGATTTGTTTTGGGTCGCGCCTATTCAGATTTGAAGATATAAGTATGTAATGTAAAGATATGTTACAAGTGTCAATTATTATGTAAGAGGAAGTTATAGAGGGATAGTAATATGAATTCATAAGATGATATAGCTATTTGAAGGAGTAAGAGCATCTACGCATACACAGAACTGATCAGACAATAGTGTCATTACAGCAGTTCATTTTGATATAGTGCATATCAACATTTAGAGGGTTGTAGCCTTCATCTTATTGGGTAGTGAGCCATACACCCCTAATAGGGTTTTGTAAAAGACTCCTAACAGGGTCAGACCTTTAACCATGTCATTGTACTTGATTTGTAAAGACTGCTTCTAACAGGGCAAAGGAACTTTAACAGGTTCATTATACCTAGTACAATATTTGTGGGTACTAATCCCCACCGGAGTTTTCCTCTGATCAAGGTTCTCCATAATCATATCATGTGTTATGTATTCTTGTGTTATGTTTCTTTGAATGCACATTTGATATATGTTTAATTGGCTGAAATATAATTAATAGATAAACACTCATTCACCCCCCCCCTCTCAGTGTTTCTAACAGTAACTCTTAAAATGTTTCTGATGCTTTGAGTAGAAGAATGAATCTTATGATAAAGATGAAGGTGGCAATGCTTGGATTTGATGAATTAAAGACTTTGTATGAGGATGATCTTGATTTTTTTGAGCCTTGGAAACTTGGTAAGGAACCTTTGGTTTCCTATAGGATTTGTTTCTTGGATTATTTCATACAGGATGGATTTTTGTTCAAAGGAGTTCAGTTGTGTATACCAAGAGGATATAAGAGGGAAAGTTTGATTAAGGAGAAACATTATGGAGGATTAGCTGGACACTTTGGGATTGATAAGAAAGTGGAAATTATCAAGGAGCAATTTTATTGGCCACACATTCATAAGGATGTTAGTAATTTCAGTCATAAGTATAGGCTTTGTCAAGTTGCTAAGAGGAATAGTCAGAATACTGGATTGCATACACCATTTCCTATACCAGAGAAGCCTTTGGAGGAGATTAGCATGGATTTTGTTCTTGGTTTTCCAAATACTCAAAGAGATAATGATTTAGTATTTTTGGTGGTTGATAGGTTTTCAAAGATGGATCATTTCATTCCTATTAAAAATACATCAGATGCAGTATATATAGCTGATTTTTTTTCAAGGACATTGTCTGACTACATGGGTTGCCTAAGAGATTTTTTTTAGATAGGGATAGTAATTTTATTGGTTATTTTTGGAAGACCCTTTGGAGGAAGCTCAACACAAAATTTAAGTTTGGTCATACATTTCAACCACAGACTGATGGACAGACTAAAGTTTTTAATAGGAGCCTGGGTAATCTACTGAGATTCTTGGTTGATGAGAAGGTAGGTAATTGGATTTGGTTTTGGCACAAACAGAGTTTGCTTATAAAATTTCAATAAATGCGAGTACTAGGAGAAGAACTTTTGATATTGTTTATGGTCTACATGCTAAAGGAGTAGAAAAATTGAGGGGTATCATTGTTGAAGAAGAGAGGAGTGCTGAAGCAAAAGTGTTTATAGATCATATGAAATATTTGCATGATAGAGTTAAGAAGCATTTGGAAGGCATGAATAAGAAGTATAAAGAGAGAGTTGTTAGGAAGAGGAAACATAAGGATTTTGAATTTGGTGAGGAAGTGATAGTTTTCCTGAGAAAAGGTATATTTCTAGTTGGTACCTATAGTAAGTTGAAGATGAACAAGTTTGGACCTTGTAAGATCTTGAGAAAGTTTGATTCAAGGAATTGTTATGAAGGTGAGTTACCATACGACATGGACATATCAAGTATATTCAACATACTAGACTTGTATGAATATCATGAATTAGATAGAAGTGAAGGATATGGATCAAGAGTGAATTAAAGTATCCTAAGAAGTAGAAGGAGGAGGTTGAACAAATCTTGGATTCTAGGATTGGTCAAAGCACTAGAGAAAGGAAGTATGCGGAATACGTTGTTAAGTGGAAGAAAAAAGTAGTTGAGGATTCTTCATGGATTTATAAGGTGGAGTTAATTGGATTTAGTTCTCCTTCATCATAGAAAATTTAGAGGCTCACTTTTTAAGTAACCCCAAGTGTTTGATGCAGGAGCATATTAGTATTCATTGCAATCTTGCATCAACCAAAAACATTTGAGTTTTTCTCTTCTTGGTCATCGGTTGTTGTTTATTGTGGTCAAGTTCTAAAAGACCTTGGTGGTTGTGATCATATATATGTTCATTTTCCTTAGACCCTCTTACCTTGACTGTATCACTTTTTTATCCTTACAACTGAAGGAGACAGAATATTAGAAGTTGTACCAGAGGGCTTGCTGATTAAGCTTTGTGTGATTCTCTTAATACTAAGATATCCTTCTTTCATAAGACCTTGATCTCTAGCCTCCTTTATAATAATATCTGAAGGAATTATATTTTTATATTAGTATACACAATGAAAAACATGATTTGCACCATCAGTTATCACTACACCGACAAACAAGGAACAACACTACCCGATGCCAAGGTTACCCAACAAACACTATTTAGTGTTATCCAATGACAAAAAGGTATAGGAAACCCAATGAATAACAATAGTGAAACCTGAAGGAAAAACACAAAGAGGAACCTAATAGTTGAAGGGAACCTGATGAACAGTTCAACAAAGGAACGCCGACAAACTTCAAGTTCAACCTGACGACCAAGAAGTGACAATCTATTACATCCTGTAAAAAGTGGATCTAAATTTCCACGTTAGATAAATCACTAAAGTTGTATTTATAGCTTCTTGATTTACTTTTAAATCCATTATGTGCGGAGGAAGAAATGTATTTATTATTGTTTTAATTAGTTTTACTGATTTAAAACATGCAAACTAAAGATCAAGCTCAAGTTGTAAACCTTAGATCTAAGAGTTAACATTGTAATGTGTGATTCCAAGATAGGTCAAATACTTGTATAAATAGACGCTCAATCTATTGAGAATAAATTTTTTCAATGAAGATAGTATCCATGGAGATTATCTAGAGACCAGACAAGAGAATTCATGTAGAAGGATAGAAATAGAATCAAATCAGTTTCAAGAACATAACAGAGGCTATCGACAAGCAGATAAAAGGTATTCATCAATCACTTAAGGTAATATTATTATTCTGAGAGCTTTAATAGATCTGTAATCAGAAATTGTAGATTGCATAAAGTCAGGTCAACATTCGTACTCATTCTAATAAGTGTAGTATGCATATGAAATCCCTTCAAGAAAGGTGGACTTAACAGTCTTATTGTAAATCTCATTACTGAGTGCACACTTAAATCAGTGTTGCTAAAGTTCTTAACATAGTAGATCTTAACAGGTCTCCACCTTAATACTCCTAACAGGGTAGATCATCAGAAGTGAACAAATTGTAAGCCTTAACCGGCTCCCTTCCATTCTGCAGATAGTGAAGTTTTGTGGGTGTCATCCCCACCGTAGTTTTTACTTCCTAGCAGGAGTTTTCTGCAATACCAAATCTTGTGTTATGTTTTTATCATTTTCATGAATGTTTCTATGAATGTTGCAAACTATTAAAGATTATGAATGAACAATAATACATGCATAAGAAAGAACAATAGTAATGGTCGGTAATGTAGTAATGAATGATTACTAATGATGAATAAAGAAAGGTGTTAAAAGTTTTAGAGGTACTGATTCACCCCTCCCCTGTCAGTACTACTTCCCATTAATTCCAACAATTGGTATCAGAGCCAAGTTTCTTCTTGGAAAGCTTAAAGGCTTAAGAGAAAAGATCATACAATGGAGAAGTAAAAACTTGATAAGAATATTGAGAAAAAAAATCTTGAGATACAGATATTCTATGAGTAGTATAAAGAAGCTAGAATCAAGATGAGAGAGCTTCTGAATGAAAGGAAAGGTATGGCTACCCGAAACAATGAAAAATATTACTTAGAAGAAGAGATTCCATATTTGTTTGAATCTTTAGGATCAAATTCAAGTAATACCTCGGATACATCAAAAGAGAACATCACAAATCTAAAGGAGATCAATCAACATCTGATAGAGAAAATAAAGATGCTACAAATCGGTCAAGAGAGCTAGATGGTAAGAATGATTGATGTGATGAGTTCCGCTAGACAAGATGAAATAGAAAGAACACTTGCTATTGATGACAGAAGCAAGATTATAGAGAAACTACAAGAAAAGGAATTAGAAACTCAAAGATATGTTGAGCATCACCATGATCTCAGAAATCAGATTATTCTTATGAGTCAAGAAGCAAACAGAATAAATGTGGAACTCATTGAGAGAATATAGATTATCGGTAAACTAAGAGAAGAAAATGAAAAACTAAAGCATGAGGTTAGAATTCAGAAACAATATATTGAAGTTATCAAAAAGGCTGAAGAAAGAAATAAAAGAATGAAGGATTTTATTGAAGGACAACGAAGAGTCAACAACAACAACGGTTTAGTCTTTACTAAAAATGGAGAATCGTCAAATCAAGCCAATCCAAAGAATGTTTATGAAAATCCAAGACCAAGAAAGCTGACATGCAAGAACTGTGGAAAGCAAGGGCACACATCAAATGTATGCTGAGGTAAAATGAGAGGTATTCCTAAATCTACATCTACATTCATAGTATTTTGTTATAAGTGTAACAAGAAAGGACATAAGGCTTATGAATGCAAGACTAAGATAGAACAACCAAAGAAGGAAACCTACATGGACAAATACTATCCTACTTGCAAGATGAATGGGAACACATCTGAAGAATGCTGGAAAAAGAAAAGGCAAGCATGGAAGCCTAAAGGAAAAAAAACTCCTTATCAACCAAAGAGAATCGGTAATCAATATGTATGGGATTATAATACTTGGACAAACTATACAGCATGTGGTAGATATGGTCACATTATTGCAAACTGCATGAGAGCATGGACCAAAAGGTCTAGAGGCTGGTCAAATCCTAGAATGACATGCTTACACTGTCATAAAGTTGGTCACCTCAAGAAAAATTGCAAAGATTGATTGACAGAGACAAGCACATATCCCAATGGAAACACCATTGAAGATATGCAGAGGGCTAGAGACAAAATGTGGATAAAATATTTAAGCAATGATGAAGCTAGGCCAAGCAATGAAAATGGTGACACCCCATCCAATGGATCCGGTGACATCACCACCCCCACTTAAGCTAAACAAGTAAGTATGGAACTACACTATACCAAGTCATATTTTGCATCAGTTCCATTATACAAATCTGATTGATAGTCAAAATCTACATAATAAAGATGCATATTATTTTACTTGTTCCAATTCTAAGAAAACAACCTCGTCAGTATACACATACTGAAAATCATCAGTGAACATAATGGATGAGATGTCTACACTTACCAGAAATTGTCACTCAACAAATAAAATAACTAAGTTAGCAATGTAACCCGACATTCCTCGATAAGATGGCAAGGTCACAGAATTGTCATGACAGAATACCAATATCTGTCAGTAAAAGAAAAATGGTCAATAGCTATCCTAAGCATCATGTCAACACTGATGATTTTTTTGAAAGTCTTCCCGACGGACTCCGTCTTTATGACCTGACAAGTTGTTGAAGCCTTTATTGCTGACTTAGGGAAAAAAATCTATAAATAGACGACGGAATTGTAACACCCCAAAATTGCCATCTTGCAACCCTAACCAATTTTGTTGCATTTGTCATTCTTTTGAATCATCAAAGTCCTATTGTACTAGGCAATTCTGAGTTTTAACTAACTCTACTTGACCTAAGTGTCAAATGCAAAAAATATTAAGTCTGCATTAATCATACATTATATTTAATTCCTAAATATCTATTGGCTAAACAAACCCTATGATTGAATTAATTTAATTATAAAGTCCTAGCACTTTAATTAAATTAAATTCACCCCTTTAGCTAAAACACATGAAAAGGAATTAAATAATATATAATTATTAAATAAATATCCTCATTTCAATAATTGAATTTAATTATTCAGATAATTGAGAAAAAACACATTTATGAGGTCATACTTTATTTATTTAATTAAATATTCTCTCAAAAATCTTCTCTCATATTCATAAATAGAAGTTTTGAATTAACTGTGCTTTAAAGAGAAAGAAAATAGTTAAAATTATAAATAAAACAGTTAAAATCAAAGAAAGAAAACTGTTAAAGAAAAAGGAAAATAATTTATTGTATTCTTTTAAAGAAAGCTTGCTATTTGAACTGGCTTTTCTATCTGTTTTATTTCAAAAAGGAAAGTTTCTATTCTGAACAACCTCTGAGTCTGTAAAAGAACTCCCATTTCTCATTCAAAACCCTTCCTGAATTTCTAGTCATATGTAGTGTTAAAATACTGAATTGTTGTTACATTCTTAGTTCATAATCTCATATAGAATAATCTCATTTTGTAATAGATTAATTTCAATTTCTAGAATAATTGCATTGAAATCATGGCATAGGTTTAATCTCGTTTCTAGTTTTAATCTCGTTTCTAGTTTAAATGGATCATTTAGATTAATCTTGCATATTTCATTTCTAGACTAATCATTGCATTTCATTCATGGAAGCATAAATCCTTCATTCTAGATTGGTCTATGGTTGTGAGACTCTCATTCTGAGAGCTATTTTGAAACCCTGTCTGGATAGAAGGCAATAGGTTGAATCATGCAGACAGACAAGATGAATAATCTCATATTCATTCTTGTGTGTATCTGATTAATAAGAACTATGTTGAAGTGTATGGTTGATTAACAAGGCCAAATCTACCACATACAGGAATCACTTCATTTTGCACCCGCGATTTGAAGAGAAAGCAGAGAAAAAAATAGAGTGATTGAAGAGCAGAAAGCAGAAGCATCCTTGACTCTATTCAACATACAACAACCAGATCATTAACCATTATCATGGATCAAAGTAAGTACTGAGGGAACCAAAATCACTTTGTCATTATTTTCAAGAAAGCCCTAATTTCAAGAAATCCCTAAAACTTGAAAAATAGTGGCAACCACCTCTAAAACTGCCAATATCAAGAAGGATAAAAGGAATATGGTTAAGTTGATTAAGAATAGCACATGTGTAGAGCCTAAGTATAAGATCTGCCCATAAATTGCATCAGAACCTGATGAAACTGGAGCATTTTCAAAAATCCCACCTAGGTTTTTCTCATAGAAGATGTTAGGTCTTATATTCACTGCAAGATCGCATAGATAGGTAATCTTGAAATGGATGAAGCTTATAAAAAGCTTTGTGATGCTGAAGGGAAACTGAAGGAAGAGCACAAACACTTTGAAATCAAAGGGTTAACTAATGCCCTACATTTCCTAAGAGAATTAAAAATAGACTGGATAAGGTTAGTCTTGAGAAGAATGCATGACAAGAAGCTATGGCTAGACCAACCCAAGCAAATAACCAAGGATTTTTTTCATGCTATTATTGGTTATCCGATAACTAAAAAACCTAGGGCACACAAGCATCCCTCGATGAAAGAATTTAAAAAACTCACCAATGCAAAAGGGTACAAAAAAGGTCTAAAAGTAAACACTATCACCGACGAAGAACTAAAATTTGATGCATGTGTAATTGGGTATAAGATTTTACAAGCAAGCAGATTGAACAACATATCTGCAACATCAGTAATCACAACTTACAAGATAGTGACCAAAGGAATTTAGATGGATCTATGTGAGATCTTGCTAAAACAACTTGATGAGAACATGATCATAATCAGGTCTACAAAGACCAACACATGTAAGTTTGACTCACTTATCATGTGTATCTTTTTCTATTTTCAAGAATACTTTCCTTCAGTAGGAAAAGTAAAATGGGACACTACCAAACCAGTAACACAATATATTAGTGAATTGATTAAGTCACTAGGGGACAATTTTGAATCTGTTATGTCTGCATACTTCCTTGAGTTCAAGGAAAAGATGATGGAGAGCACTAGGATTCCTAAACAACTTGTGGAAAAACATAAGGATGAAATATGCTTTATGGTGGATACTAATTTCACTCATATCAAACTGGTTGTACCAAGAATAGCTTTGTTAGCACCATTAGATTATGAAATAAATATTGATCAAGCTACAAGTGCAATTCATGCACTAATAAATGAGCTTGTTGACAGCAAACAACCTAGGTTTGGAACCTATGAAGAGGCCAGGTCTAAAATAAAAATAGGCCTAGAGATAAAGAATACTGTCATCAAAAAGGATAAAATGGTTAAGAATCCCAAGAAGATTCTATCAGTTACAGAGGAAGAACAAGAACAACCAGAGGAAATGGATGAACAAGGCACCATCGGTGAGGATCAAGAAGAATATAAATTAGATTCTGAAGAAACTAAATCTGATACACCTCCACCTCCACCTCCTACAAAGAAGTAGAGGAAAAGGAGTCAAATGACTACAACTAATACCACACCTCTCAAGAAAGGTCAAGTAAGGACATACATGTGGAAGTATCCATCTAAGATAAAAATGCAACAAACTATGAAAATGACACCTCCAAAGAAAAGGAAAAGGTTGGTTAGGTCAAAAGCTGACATAGAAGATACTAAAGATGATGAGCCAAATCTAATAAACAAAAATTACAGGAACCAAATTATTGATGAAGTTGTTGAATCCATTGCTACACATGGTAAAATGACTGATAAGAAAATTAGGCAATGGGATACACTCAAACCTAATGACCAAAATAATATACAAGAGGCAATAATCAGGTCAATGGTAAAATTCAAATATGTACTAGCTGAATTCATCAATCAAATACCTAAAGAGATGGGTAAGAAAATATCACAACAATGGTCATATTCTCTACAAACTAAAAGAGAAGCGAGGGAGAGGGTGCTAGTAACACTAATGCCTCCCGAATCTAAGATTGAAGAAATAATAGAGACCATGAAGAAGCACTCAAGTAAATTTGTAGCCAAGATAAGGGCATACAAAGTACTAAAAAATAAATTCATAGAGCTAGATACAATGACTGAAACAAAATGGAGACAACTCCTAGATATTCCAATAGAGTCAACAAGTCATGAGGAATAAGTAATTCTCACTGACACACCTCATATAGAGGAGGAGAAAGACAATGCAAGTCCTCAACACATTTATCTAGACAATACTAAAAGTGATAATGAGCCCATAGAATCAGAAAAAGTCATGGATGATCTTGACATCCAAGATATCACCAATTATGACTCTGATAAATATCCATGAAAGAAAGATGAAGTAATATTCATAAAACTCAAGGATCAAGGAAAGCAAAAATGAATGAAGATATCAAAAGATAAAGATATGAATGTTGCTGATGAGACATGGCCAGACACTTCAATCATGCACATAGTAGAAAAAGACCCTACAAAGGAGATACAAAAAGATGAGGATGACACTGCTCTAAAAGATCAAACTGACGAGCAGGACACCGCTCTTGATATAGCCCAAGCTACAACTTAGAGAAATATGCCTATATTAATGAAGGAAATCAATATTTTGGAAGGTAATACTATAGAGGCCACAAGCACACCTGAGGACAAGGGTGATGGAGAATCAAAAGACACCATAGATAATACAAAGGAAAAAACTACAGAGAAGGCTGCAACTGATGATCAGATAGATAAGTCTGCTAATCAAAATAAAGAGGACACACAAAAATAATAAGGGGACACAAAGATAGAAAATGGTGAAGAAGCAAAGCAAGATGAGAAGGAGAAACAATCAGAAGAAAAATCTGCAGAGACACCCAAGGTTGAAGGAGAGATGTCTTCACAAAACTGATAGGTGCCACCCAAGCAGAAAATACAAGAAGCATCTTCCACAAGGCCTTAACCAACCACTTTAGAGAGAACATATGAACTAGCTATGGTATTTCATACATATGCATCCCCAAAAATCTCAAAGAAGAAGGGAAAGCATAAGAATCAGTAACTCTAGATGAAATCATTGAGATTCTAGTTTGTGATCCAAGGAAATTGGATCCAGCTGCATTGACAAAGTATGCCAGACTCTGTGAGAGAAAATCCATACAAGACAAACTAAAGAGAGACACCAAGGAGGAAAAGGTACTAGAGGTGGAAAGAGGTATACCTCAATAGATTGTACCTGATGTAGATATTGATCAAAAATCTCCAATGCTTGATCAACTAGTAATACTCACAGATGCATTAACATCTCAGAATATTGTTGTGAAGGTTATGGAAGAGAGACTTGAACAAAAGTATGAGTTCAAGATAGCCAAGAAGATAAGCCAGGAAGTGGCATTGAAAAGGGTAAAGCTATCTGAATTGGTAAGTACAATTGATCCAATCATCTCAGAAGCTATTACCTTAATACATAAATTGTGCACTCTAGATCAACTCACTCAGGAGTATACTGACTAGATAGCACAAACTGATGCTGATCTTAAGTCAAGTGCACAAATTCTCACCAATACTAAAGAAGAAATTAAATTGCACAATGAGAAAATTTAACAGGCTCAGAAACTTATATAGGACATGCAGATTGCAGAGATGAAGTATAGAGATGAGGTAAATGAGCTCCAAGCTTAGCTCTTACCGACACTTTCACTCCTGCAACAACATGTGATAGAGGCAAATAAATTAATTGACACCCCTGAAATGTCTTTCCTAGACAACATTTATGATATGCATGCAAGGCTAGAGCTACAACACATGGCACTAGAAGAACTGAAAGAAAAATGGGAGAAAATGCAAGAAGATATCAAGATAACCCATACCAATATACTTGACACATTGTAAGTTGCACATTTTTGTCACAATTTTGACATATTATAAGTTGTACATTTTTGTCATAAGTATCAAAGAAAGGGGGAAATTGATATGTTCACTCACCTCAGTTAAAAAGGGGGAGATAATATGTACATACAAAGAAAAGAATAGAGAATGCATAGTATACATGTACATATACTTATACTATATCGATGCATATAGTTAGGGGGAGTCCTAGAATGACAAGGATATAAACATGGTGTACATACTAAACACTTTAGTATTATGCACATATCAGTTTTTGATACTAATGTGAAAGGGGGAGATTGAAGGCATTATATTTTTCCATTAGTATACACAATGAAAAACATGATCTGCACCATCGGTTATCACTACTCTGACAGACAGGGAACAACACTACCCAACACCAAGGTTACCCAAAAAACACTATACAGTGTTATCCAATGACAAAAAGGTATAGGAAACCCAACGAATAACAATAGTGCAACCCAACGGAACAAAACAGAGAGGAACCCGACAGATGAAGGAAACCCGATGAACAGTTCAACAAAGGAACACCAACAAACTTCAAGTTCAACCTGACGACCAAGAACCGACAGTTAGTTACATCCCGCAAAAAGTGGATCTTACTTTCCACATTAGATAAATCACTGAAGTTGTATTTTCATGTAGGAGCATCCTGGGTGTAAGGGCAATCTTGCATCACCCAAAAATATTTTTGTTTGCTTTTCAATAAGGGCTATCTTGTGCAGAGCTGCTATTTATGGAAACTTGCTATTTTTAGTAAGTTGGTCAGACGATCTTAGAATGTTCTGATTTCACATGTGGAGGTTCATCTCAGTCTTATCAGCCTACCAGTAAAGTTTCATGGCTAGATCAGGTCTAGTTTTGAAGATATTAAATATTTTCGGTACTGGCAGCAAGGTACAGAAACTTTGAACTTAGTTTTGAAGGCTTTAAAGGCCCCGGATGAGGTTGAAAATTTGGGGATCAAGCACTTGCACTTGTCTAGCTTTTAGAGTGCTTCGTGGCCTTTCCAGATTGGGGTCATAATAGTCAATCGGGTCAACTGGCGATGACTTATGGTCTTTGAAAGTTGGGTCACCTAAAATGGCAGAAAATAATTTTTCTTCAAAATTTATGTTCAGGTTTCAAAAGTTATTTTGAGCTGACTATGATGTAATAAATTGTAAAATAAAATAATTCTAAGTTTGGTCGGCCCTATGGGCTAAATTTCTGGAACCTTCTCGAGTGGTGGAAATTGCCTATATAAAGAAGGCCCGTAGTGTTGTATGGGTAGTTCTGGGTAGTTATGGGTAGATCTAGGTAATAATTCAAGGCTTTGTCCTACAGAATATTGTAAGGGGAATACCCATGTGGCTTTGCATATTGTAATTCCACATTTGTGGAGATAATAAGAAGCCCATTTTATGTTCTTGAAAATTGTTGTTGCTTCTCTATTTTTGTTATGTGTTTTTGGTATTAAGGGGAGCACCCTTCATCAAGTGGTATCAGAGTAGGAGTTCCTGAGTGTGTAAACAGATCGCCAATTGTGAGGCAGTTTACACCAGGACCGTGGTTAGGGTTTCAGCGTGCATTTTGAAAATGCCTCCACGAAGGGAACGTGGCGGAAGAGCTAGTGTTGTGACACCTAAGGTTAGAGAGCTCTAGAGACAAGTGCGAGCATTGCAAGAAGAGATTCATAGAGGAATGATTCTTAATGTTAGAAACAAAAGTGAGGATGAAGCCAAAGAAGGAGATGATGATCAAGAAGAAGTTGAAGTTTTGACTCCAGAAGAAGAAAGGCTTTTTCGAGCCATTTCTAAGATTGGGAAAAGACCTAAGATTGAGGTTCCTACATTTTCAGGGAATCTTAACCCAGAGGAATTGATTGACTGGATCAATGAATGTGAAGAATATTTTGAGTATGAAGATATTAAGGATCCTGATCGGGTCAAGTTTGCAAAGGCCAGACTGAAGGGTCATGCAAAGATCTAGTGGCAGGAGATCCAATTGGAGCAAAATTGAAGAGGAAAGGATAAAATCACAAGATGGGATCAGATGGTGGATAAGTTGAAGTGACAGTTCATTCCTATTGATTATGAGCTTGACCTACTGAAGAAAATGCAAAGTTTGAAGCAAGCAAGAAGATCTGTTCAGGAGTATACAGAGGAGTTCTATTGAATCCTCATCAGAATAGGCCACACAGAGGCTGATAAGGAGAAAGTTTCCTATTACCTTAATGGGTTGAGGCCAAGCATTCAGGAGGAGTTGAATCTAGTTTGAATGAACAGTATTGAGGAGGCATACCAGTTTGCCTTGAAAGTAGAGGAAAAGTTGAACAAGAAGTTTGAGAGCAGACAAAATGGAAGAGGTTGTGGTGGAAGATCTGGTGGACAGTCATATGGTGGCCGAAATGAAGATCTGAAAAAGAAAGACGAGGCCAGTAGTAGTCAGAATCAGTGAGGAAACAATTCTAATCATTTCCAAGATCAGAATAATAGAGATTAGAGAGGAAGAGGAAGAGGACAAGGATCTGGAAGAGGAGGCTTTTGTGGAACATGTTTTCACTATGGAGAAGAAGGTCATAAGGCATTTGAATTTCCTCAGCGCCAAGGAAGAACAGACAGGAGAAATGAAGGCTAGGCCAGAGTTGCACATGTAAATGAAGATGCCAGATCGTCACATTCTGAAGATGCTGAAAGAGGAGAAATGCTAATTAATAGAAGAGTCCTGCTGAGTGGTGAGAATGAACCTGAACAAAGGAGGAGCCTATTTCACACCAGGTGCAAGTGTGAGGGTAAGTGTTGTGATGTGATTATTGATAGTGGAAGCACTGAAAATTTGGTGTTAGAAGAGATGGTGACAAAGTTGAAGCTCAAGAGACAGAAACACCCACATCCATATCGGATTGCCTGGGTACAGGGTGACCACAAGGTCATGGTCAATGAACAATGCGTCATGAAGTTAAAGATTAGCGGATACCATGACGAGGTACTGTGTGATATCATATCTATGGATGTATGTCATATGTTGTTGGGTAGACCATGGCAGTTTGACAGATGTGCTATACATGATGGTCATGTGAATACCTATTCCGTGACAAAGGATGGAGTCTGACATAAGCTAAAGCCATTGAATGACACAGAAGAAAAGGTATGTGGTAGTGCAAGAATAACTTTTTTTGATGGAAGAAGGTTCCCAGATGGTATGAGGCATGAGCATGTGTGTTTTGCTTTAATTCCAAAAGCTAGTAAGGAGGAAGTAGAAGATGTTCCTGTAGAAGTTGCAGATTTTTTGAATGAGTTTCAGGATATTGTATCCGATAATGTGCTTGATGGATTACCACCAGTCAGGAAGATTAGTCATCAGATGGACTTGATTCCAGGAGTGATTTTTCCAAATAAGGTAGCACACAGAATGACACCTATAGAAAGTGAGGAGTAGAACAGACAAGTACATGAGTGTTTACAGAAAGGATTGATCTGTGAGAGTCTAAGTCCCTGTGCTGTACCAGTAGTATTAGCACCAAAGAAGAATGGAGAGTGTAGGATTTGTACAGACTCCAGGACAATAAATAAGATCACAATCAAGTACAAGTTTCCATTTCCACGAATGGATGATATTATGGACTATTTGAGTGGAGTTGTGTATTTCTCAAAGATAGATCTGAAGAGTGGATATCATCAGCTCCAGATCAGAGAAGGAGATGAATGGAAGACTGCCTTCAAGACAAAGGAAGGATTGTACAAGTGGTTAGTCATGCCTTTTGGGCTAACCAATGCACTGAGCACTTTCATGTGGCTCATGAATGAGGTTCTGAAAGAATTTCTGGGTAATTTTGTCATTGTTTACCTAGATGATATTTTGATCTTTAGTAAGACATTGGAGGAGCATATGATGCATATTCGTATGGTATTTGAGAAGTT
>MU223850.1:491093-503421 GCA_018584345.1 Thuja plicata
TGGTACAAAATGGAGCATATCAGCATGAACTCCCCCCACCCTCGCCAGGAGGAGCACGAGGGGGAGGCATATCAGTATCAGTCCTGTGAGAGGACCCTGGCGCTCTAACACCACTACTCTGAGACCGTTGAGGCCTCCTAGATCTCTGTGACGCAGTGTAACTGGGCACTCTCTCCGAGGCAAGAACGACACCCTCATAATGGCGCCTCCAGTAATCAATCTCTCTCTGGGCCTCTCATCCCGATCTGTAATACCTATCCAATATGTCCCTGTGGGACACATCCTGTACGCTGTCAATGAACGAGCGGACCTCGTCATGAGCCTGTCGCTCTCTCGCCTCAGCAGCTGTCACACAGGCCTCTGCAGCAGTAACCCGGGCCTCCAAAATACCAGCACGTGTATCGGCCAAAATGAGTCGCCTCTGCAAATCCAGTACCTGCTGGGAGAGTCTCTCCACCTCCGATGGATCATCATCCATCCCGCCCATCGCAAAATCCATCTCCCCCTCTCCACTCGGATCTCCCAATCCCCCACTCCTCCTCTGACTGACAGGCTCCTCCTCGCTTTCCTCTGACTCTTCTCCATCACTGCTAGTTCGGCTGCCGCCGCTCCCATCAGAGGACCCCGTCTCCGCACTCTGCTCATCTAGAGCCTCCACATCTACATCAACCTCCTCAATCTCCACATCAACCTCCTCAATCTCCACATCAACCGCCTCCACCTCCATGATGTCCTCAGCTGCAGGTGTAACAACAGGAGCTATCCTCCGACGAACCCTCTGTACTAACTGCAGAGCCTCCTCCTCTGCTGTCTCCTCCTCCTCCAAAATGGCCCCGAGGCCAACTCTACTCCGGACACTGCCACTCTGGCCTCTCACGCTAACAGCGCCACTATCTCCACCAGGACCGGGGTTATCACCTCCGTCATCCCCTCTCCCTCTCCCTCTCCCTCCATCTCTACCTCCCTGCTTATCGGTAAACATAGAGAAGGAGGTTTTACAAAGCATTCCGACAAGTAGTAATTTGATATAAATATTTCAAGGCATTCATCTTATAGGACTAAAGATAACTAGAGGTATAATTTTGTGGTACTAAGTTTTAAGGGTTGATTTAAGGATTAATTTTTGAGGCCACTGATTCACACCCCCCCTCTTAGTTATTACTACTAATTTGTATCAGAGCTTGTGTGCTTAGAAAGGGAGTTTAATAGCTCAAGCTAAAGATCACAAGATGAACAAATGAGATGTGCCCAAGTTGAACAAAGACAACTTTTCTTCATGGCATAGAAGTATAAGATTCCACTTATTAGGTATTGGAAATGAAGTTACTCAATACTTAGATAATGAATATGTGTTGCCCACAGGAGCACTCATAGTTGAACAAATGAGAGAGAATCATGAGCACAACTACATGATAATAGAGCTTTCTTCCTCACTCTCTGATGCTGAATTTGAAGATGTCAAAGCATGCACAACTGCAAAGAAGATGTGGGATAAATTGAAGCTTGTACATGGTGTTGATAAAAAAAATTTGAGAGCCAAGGTAGAAAGCCTTAGAGGAAAGTTTGATGATCTCAGAATGAAATAAGGTGAAAACATGACATAGTAAAACACAAGAATCAAAGAGGTAGTCAATGCTATCCGAGGAGTTGGAGGTGTACTAGAAGAAGAGACAGTGGTAAGTAAAATTCTAAGAACCTTACTGCCTACTTATGCTATTAGAGTATCTTCCATACAAGAAATGAGAGCAGTAGCAAATAACAATGTTACTCTAGATAGTTTGATTAGAATACTAATTTCATTTGAGATGAATAACTTTGATAATAATGTCTCACCAAACATAGAGTCTGCATTCAAATCTTCTTTGAGAATAAGTAAATCAAGTCATAAACACACTATGAGAAAATATAGTGATAGTGAATGTGAAGAAGAAGATCTAGATGAAATTGAAGCACTTATGGCTAGAAGAATGCAGAGAGGAAAAGGTAAATACAAAGGTAAATTACCACTTGTATGTTTTAATTGTAAAGAGATTGGACACTTTGCTGTAAGATGTCCTAACAAAAGAAAAGATGACATAAGTAATGACAGGTCATTCAAAAAGAAGTTTGACAGAGGTGATAACCGAGATTACATAAGCAACTGACAATCAAAAAGAAGAGATACCTGAGACTTCAAGGACAAAGGAAGGAAGGCCATTTACCTAGCTAAATGCAAAGATGAAGATACTGACACTGAATTTGATGAAGACATCAAGATGGTATTTGTGGCAGTAAAAGATGATTCAGATGAAGACGAAGAAAGGTATGTAGAAACTGCACTCATATCTAAAGTTAGTAAAAATGATGTCTAGATCATAGATAGTGGCTACACTCACAATATGACCGGTGACAAACAAAATTTTGATACTTTTGAATACTATAATGGTGGTTTAGTAAGAATGGGTAATGATACACCTTGTCCAGTTGAAGGTAAAGGAACTATAATGTTGAATAACATGATAAAATGTGAAAATGCTTATTGGGTGAAAGGATTGAATTGTAATATGTTGAGTGTTTATCAGTTGAATAATTCAAGTCATAGAGTAGCATTTGAAAATAATAAAGAAAAGATCTTCAATAAATCAGGAAGTATGATTGGTACCAGTGAGCAAAGAAAAGGTAACTTATTCTATCTGAATGATACTGACACCACTTTCTTAATGGCTATAAACAAAGACATATGGTTGTGGCATAAAATCTTGTGCCATGTAAACTTTGACAAAATGATAAAGATAAGAAAAAAGAGAAATGTAAGAGGCTTACCAACGATGACTAAGCCCAACAATATCATGTGCAAAAATTGTCAAAAAGGTAAGATGACAAAGTCTAGTTTCAAAATAAAAAACCATACATATAATGTCATTCTAGAATTAGTCCATACTGATCTATGTGGACCCATGAGGACAAAGAGTTACTATGGTGATAGATATTTTATTCTCTTTGTTGATGATTACTCTAGAATGATGGCAGTTATGTTTCTAAAAGATAAATCAGAAACATTTAATATGTTTAAATGGTACAAAGCAATGGCAGAAAAACAAAGTGGTAAAGAATTGAAATGCTTAAGATCAGATAGAGGAGGGGAATTTATTTTAGATGAATTCACTAACTTTTGCAATGAGCATGGAATCAAAAGAAAAGTCTCTGCACCGAGAACACCACAACAAAATGAAATTGTTGAAAGAAGGAATAAATCCATTTTTGATTGTGCAAGGACACTGATGATAGAGAAAGGCATCACCCAAATATTTTGGAGGGAAGCTGTCAGTACTGCTGTCTACACATTAGACAAAGTACAATTGAAGAAAGATGCCAAGAAGACACCCTTTGAGCTATGGTATGGTTACACACCCTATGTAAGTTACTTCAAGATCTTTGGTAGTCAATGTTATATCTTAAAAGATGATAGAAATGGAAAGATTGACTCCAAAAGAGATGAGGGTATCTTTCTAGGGTATTCCACCAAGAGCAAGGCTTATAAATGTCTCAATAAAGCCTCTAACAAAATAGTTGAAAGTGAAAATATAAAGATAGATGAATTTGTAGAGAAGAATGAAAAGGAAAGCACAAAATAACCAAAGGACTACAACAGGTTTGTTTACAATGAAGAACCTAACACTCTACCCGAGCAACAATATATAGCTCCTGAGCAACAGATTATTGCACCCGAGCATCAGGCTGCAAATACCAAAAGTCAAGATATTGCTCAAGATGATGTACCAAGCGATTAAGATCAGAGTGAAGGACACAATGATGATCAAGATGAAAGACAAAGAACTAAACCTGTACTTGCTAGATATGTTAGAAAGAACCATCCACAAAACCAGATCATTGGAGACAATAAGGCTAGTATGAGAACTAGAAGTAAGTCTCTAAACACAAGATGTCTTATTTGTGATTTTGAGCCAAAATATGTCAATGCTGCACTTGCTAATGAAGAATGGATTAGTTCTATGAATGAAGAAATTGAGCAGATTGAGAAAAATAAGACATGGACACTTGTACCGAGACCAGATGACAAAAATGTCATTGATACAAAATGGATATTTAGGAATAAACTGAATGAGAATGGAGAGGGCACCACAAACAAAGCAAGACTAGAATTCAAGGGGTATGCACAAGAAGAAGAGATTGACTATGGAGAAAGATTTGCACCCATTGCTAGGCTAGAAGGAGTAAGAATATTACTTGCTTATGTTGCATGTAAAGGATTCAAGGTATACCAAATGGATGTCAAGTCTACATTCCTAAATGGAATACTTGAGGAAGAGGTATACATTGAGAAACCAGAGGGGTTTGTTGATCCAGAAAAGAGGAACATGGTATGTAGACTACACAAAGCCTTGTATAGATTGAAGCAAGCACCCTGAGCTTGGTATGAAAGACTTCATTCCTATCTCATAAGTATTGGATTTATAAGAACTAGTGAAAATAGTATTCTTTATTTGAAGGAATATACTGATGCTAACATTTTGATTGCTGAAATATTTTTTGATGACATCATATTTGGAGGCAATGATATGCTATGCAAATCATTTGCAAATGAAATGAGAAAAGAGTGTGAGATGTCTATGTTTGGAGAGATCAAGTTCTTTCTTGGTCTACAGATCATACAAGAAGATGAAGGTACTTTCATTACACAATCCAAATACATCAAGGAAGTACTAAAAATATTCAAGATGGAAGACTCCAAACAAGTTGGAACACTGATGGAAACTAGATGCAAACTGACAAAGGAGGACAATTCACCTAAGGTAAATCAGACTTTGTACAGAACAATGATTGGAAAACTCATGTATGTTGTACATACTAGACTAGATATTACACATGCAGTAGGAATAGTTGCAAGATTTTATGCTAATCCCAGGGAATCACATATGATTGATGTGAAAATAATCCTAAGATGTTTGAAGAATACTGAGGAATATGGCTTATGGTATAGAAGAGAAGGAAAATTTGAACTTAAGGTCTTTATCGACGCTGATTGGGAAGGAAACATTGATGACCAAAAGAGAACAACTGGAGGAGCATTATTTATGGGTGACAGACTTGTCACATGGATCAATAAGAAGCAAGGATGCATCTCTCAGTCTACTGTAGAAGAAGAGTATGTTGCTGCTGCTGCAAACTGCTCAAATATTGCATGGATCAAACAGTTACTAGAAGGTATGCATATGAAAATTCTTGAACCAGTAATTATCTATTATGATAATACAAGTACAATAAACATTTCCAAGAATCTAGACATGCATGCTAAGACAAACCATATTGCTATCAGGTATCATTATTTGAGAGAACAAGTTCAAGAAAAGGAGGTGATACTTGAGTATGTGCAATCAAAAGAACAATTAGCTGATATCTTCACCAAGCCACTTCCCAAGGATGCATTTGAGTACTTGAGAAAGAGACTAGGGGTCAGACCCTTGTCTACTAGTCAGTAAGATGACTAGAAGGCTGCATTAGCCTATATATTATTAGAATATCATTCATGTTGATGCAATCAAAGAAATGAACTTCAAAGATACATCTATACACAAAAATTTATTTATCTACTCCAAGCACCAGAGTTGTTATATTGATGATGGATTAGGAAATTCAAGGAGTATATTATGGATAGAAAGGATTGTTTGGCATTATTGTCAAATATTTGTTTGGAATTGCTATCAAAGGGAGAGATTATATCTATTATCACATTAAGGAGATATTATATCCATCACATTATCCAAAGGGAGAGATGTAACCAGAAAGGGAAAGTACAGACAAAGGGAGAGAATTGTTGACAAGAGAGAAAAGAGACATCAAAAGAAAAGAACAGTCAAAGGGAGAGAGTTTTACATAAGAAGAGAACACATCACATCAGAGGAAGAAAGATTCTACATCTATCCAGTGAAGGGATTGAAGATAGAAAGAAAGATGCAAGAATCAAATCAAAGCTATGAGAGATTACCGAGGACCAGATATTTGTATCACTTATAGTACATAAGAGTGGTATTTTGATGAACCTCAACTATTATATTTCATAATGTATTAGTGATAATATAGTGTGTTTCCATCAATGCCAAAGGGAGAGATTGATGAACTATAACTGATTGAATGTTTGAATATGTTAAGTTAATGATCACCAAGACATAGAAAGGTAATACAAGGCATTAAATTAGTTAATGTATTGTATTGTCACTGATGTCAACTTGATATAATTGTATGGTCATGTACATACTGCTAAAGACTTCAAAGAACTAATGAATCAAAGGCTATGCTATTAGTAATACATAAAAGTTGAGTATTCACAAAGTGACTATATACACTAATGGAGTGCATAATGACGGACAGAGTAAACCAACAAGAGAAAATTCACATTGTTACCTAACGAGAAAATGTACAAAATTAATGACGAGAAAAGTCATAGTGTTACTCGATGAACAAAGCACAGTGTAACCAGATGGACAGAATTACAATGTTGCCTGGCGGATGGAGATCCCGAAGACAACTGAAGTCAAACCAAAAAAACAGTCAGTTATCACTGATGACTAACCAAAGTATTGACCAACAGAATAGAGAGTTCAGAAATGAAAAAATGCTTAGCTGTCAAGAGCTAAATGTAGACTTAACTGGCACTTATCATTGTTTTAATTAACAAGATAAAGCCAGAAATAATTAAAGGATTTAAATATGTGTTGTCCAGTTGGCAAGAAGATCTCTACAAGATTAACCTGGAGTTTTTCTTTAAATCTAATTCACAAGAATTGTGAATCATGCCAAAACAAAGAAAGCCAAGAAATGGTGAAATCATGTCTATATAAGAGACAAGATTATTCAATATGAATAAGGGGAGTGACAAGAGAATAGATGTTGAAGAGATTCTAAAGGAGAAGAAAGTCTTCATTTAGACTTGATCAATCAAGCTGAGGAAAGAGCTAAATTCTATACACACCGACGAACAATGATACAACATCATAGATCAGAACAATGTGGAGAAAAGGTATTGAATTGATTACATTGATCAGAAAGGTAATGCACTTACAATATATTTGAAAATTGCAATTATAGTTGTATATGTGAACAAATCAATTTAGTGTTTCAATTTAACCACTGAAGCATCAAGTCTCTTAACCGAGCAGGACTTAAAAGTCTTTTCTAATTGAGATACATCCCAAGGAGTATCAAAAAGTTTGATCATAAAAAGTAGAATTGGATATGCCCGATACCTATTGACAGGCCAAGAGAGTGTTTGATCAAGGATGATAGCATTAGATTTCAGATACTAAGTGACAAACTGTAGACACCTAAAATTGACCAGGTGTATCTCAAGCATTTCAAATTATAAATCTCAGCCAAATGCTTCAAAATATCATCAAATGGACATTTAATCAATGCAAATAAAATGGACAAAATTCAAATCAATTTAAAAGATTAAATAATCATGAAATCAAATAATTAAATTCAAGCCTAAAGGGATTAATCAAATTATGCAATTGATTTTTCAATTGTATAGTTCAAATCAAAAAGGATCAAATCCAACCCAATCACCCTTCCATGGCTAATTTAATTAAATGATGGAGATATTTAATTTCTAATTTATTTGAGACAACCAACCAACTTTCCCTCCATTTGCAAATGCCTCAAAGATTTTGACTTAACCAAGCTTTGATCATGATCAATTCACTCTACCCCCTACCCTTGGGAAAATGCTATAAATACAAGCAATTTCCTTTGTGTTTGGGATCCAAGAATTCAAGAGCCAAAGAATCCTTATTATAGGCACATTGAGGAGTATTTGAGAGATTTTGAGAGAGTTTTAGCATTTTCATTTCATTTAGCATATCATGTTTAGGAGCATTTGCTATTTTCTCTTATGATCTTGGAGCATTTTTGAGCATTTTGAGCATTCTAGCTAGATTTGAGCATTCATTTTTCATACATATCTCATTCTAGGATTGTCCTTGAGAGAGATTAAGCCTAAGATCTCTCTTAACAAAGCTTGGATAGAGAACCATGAGATGATATAGATTGTTTAGCTTCAATTCTTAGATTTAACTTGTTTTATCTCTCCATAGAATTGTTGTTTTCAATCTTAATTTCATGAAGGTGTATTTTCTTACACACATAATGGCGCCCACCATGGGGCTCTAAGCCTCTGTATTAATGTTTTATTTTGACATTTGGTCTGGTTTTTTTTTTTTTTAATGTTTATTCTTGCAAAAAATAGGAGAAGAGCCACGTATATGATGCAAAGCGCCACTTACGAACGCCAAAACGCTGCCTGAAAAGTCTGATTCATCTTCGTCTTCTTCTCTTTTGCTGCTTGTCAGATAAATCAGACCACCTGTTAGATAAATTGGAACGTCTGTCAGATAAACTGTACCTCCTGCTAATGTTCAAAAGCTACTTACCAGCACTTTCTGACCGCCCTTTATCATTTCTGTGCCACTCAGTATCTTTATTTTACCGCTTGTTAAATTTTAAGAGTCGCATAGTAATAGGAAAAAGCCGCTTGTAAAGTTTAAAGTGATGCTTGTTAAAATTTGATAGCTGCTCTTTACCTGTTAAATGTCGCTTAATAAATTTTGTTTAAATCAATTTTTGGTTGATTCTGTCACTTTTCTAACTCTCTGTGTTTTCTTTTGCTGCAGATGAAAAATCACCCCAAAGTGAAGAAACCAGAGAAGCGGATCACAAGGCCTAGCAAGGAGGTAAGAGCTAAGACAAAAAATGATAAAGAAGTTCATAATGCAAATTTACTAGAAAGCTTATTTGAAGAAGAACACTTGTATGATCATTATATCGAAGTTTTTTTTGCTTATAAGAGAAAATTTCATACTCTTTGAGTAATTTTGCATTCTTATGTTCTTTAAAAGCTTTCATTAATAAATATTTCATTTGTAAAAGCTTTTAGGGGTTTTTGTGTCTTGTAAAGGTTTTCAAGTTTTTCTTCACTTTGTTGTGCTTTGTGTTGACTAGCTTTGTTGGAGGAGATGGAGTGGGAACGATCGCCACTAGGTGAGTAGAAAAACAAGCAAAAAAACTCAAAAATGTGCCTAGCCCTTTTGCTAGCTTCGAAATTAGGTATTTCACTCATCAAGCTTGCATTTGTTTAAATTGTGGCATTCTTTGAATCTAGAGTAATTAGACAATCCTTTATATCCTCCAAACTGAACAAGCATCAGGCATATGCTCTTCACTTTTCGAAGTGAATCAAAAATCCAAACGTGCAAAGCCAATTTGATAGAAGGACAAGGATAGGCAAATTGAACCACACATTTCCATTCTAAGAACCTTCTTGTCAAGAGGTTGAAAATGAAAAAACTTGTTTAAAGTGTTTGGAAAAAAAGGAAGACAATAGGGATATGCTCTTCACTCTTTGAGTGAATCAAATTCCCAAACTTGTTGGACTAAGTTCATTTCTTTCTTTTATGAACATGCTAGCTAAAATAGAGCTTTAAAGGGCCTGCCTCTTGAGAATTGCCTTATGAGGACGGTGAGAGGGAATGACCCAAAGTGGGAGATATTTTCTTTTACTACAATATCGTCTGACCCACTATAAAATAATGCACTTTTCCTTAATCGGAAAGTGACTAAAACTTGTACAAGCCATCCTCACTTCCTCTAGTAGTCCTTTGGGATTTCGCAAAATCATACTTTGTGCATGTGGGAAGCCCTCAAAGGGGTAAAGGATCTTGATAAGGTTTAGACCGGAATAGGTTGAAATCCGATAAATTAGTGGACCTACCTTTTTTAGAGCCATGTTTAACAGCCAAATTTGTTGAGGCTAGGGTAGACTGCTTGGAAGATACTCTTGTATAAACCATGTTAAAACATCCAAGAATGTACACTTTAGTGTGGTTTTAGGGATATGATGAAACTCTTATGTGTGTGTTGAGTTTGTATTTCATTTTCATGCAAGAATACTGTTTGATGAATCTGATCAAAAACATTAAAAGTTTAAACCCTAAAAACACTTTTAAAATTGAAAAAATCCATTTTGATCAGCAAAACACCATGTACAATCATTAAAGGGTCACTTACAAACAAAGCTGGGCCACTTAACCAACATAAAACACTGCGTAACAACATCAAACAACCACCTGGTAACTGGGAAAATCTACATAGTAACATTACATATATGTCTGGCAGCAAAGAAATGTTGCCTGCTAACTGTAGAGTGTTGCATAAAAACTTTCTAGTGACCGCATACTATCAGTGAAAGGCTACCTACACACAGGTAAGAGCCACTTAAAAACTTTAAAATGCAAACAATGGGTATCTGCCAAGAGTTTCAGAACATGATAATTTGCTTTTTGGATACCCTTTTTGACATTCTACCACTGAGAATACTGATCTTGATCAAAATCCACCATTTGTGGGCATTTTGCAATTTATACTCAAATTGATCACTTAGTGAGTCTGAAAACTTGAGATCCTCTTTTTGACATATGTTAATGCCAATTTTCACTCGATCCCATTACAAAAAAGCTACCTTACAAGCAGACAGATCTTATCTGAGACAAGAGTATCCCCTCTCGGGTGATCCCTTCTCCGCAAACCCTATGCACAAAGCCATCAAAGCAACAAAACCGATGATGTATTTTCCGTTCGGTCATATAGATCCTGATTAGATTAACCACATGAACAAGGACTTAAACAAACAAGTAAATGTTGATCCTAACAACCAAGGATCCAACACCAATATCAGTGGAGGAACAAACATAGAACCTAACAACCAAGGGATGAATAACACCAACAATGGGGGCAATTTTGACCCTAATGAAGAAGAGCTAACCGATGAAAAGGTTATCGAGGCTATGCAAAGCCCTTTCTTCATGAAACTTGTGGACAAAGTATTAGAAAAGGATAAATAAAAATACTTCCTAGACCTAGCACAAATAGGTCTTAAGCTTCCACATGACTATGATTTTGCCAAACTTAAGAAAGAAGAAGTAGAGGCTAACCCCATTGATATCATGAACAAACAATTCCAGCTTTTCCAACTACAATTGGACACATTGAAACAAGGCGGAGCTCCTAAACCTTTCTCTATTAAAGCCTTGTGTCCTTTTCCTTTTGACAAGTCCTTAGTCATGATACCATTTCTAACCAATGCTATTTATCCAAAATATGATAAATATGAAGGGACGTCTGATCTCCAAGATCACCTAAGGGAATTTTGTGCCCTAAGTCTAGAGTTCATGCATGATACAACTTACCTTATGAGGTTATTCCCTAGAAGTTTGGGAGGCATGGCAATGGAGTGGTTTTCAAAATTACCCTCTAGTATTAGGACCTTCAAAGAATTGGCCTCTAAATTTGTAACCCACTACTCTTATAACATCAAACATGAGGTTACAATGCTCAATCTATGCAATACCAAACAAAGAGATGGAGAGGGATTCCTACTTTTCTTACAATGATGGAGGGTGGTATTTGGTAGATACCCTCAAAGTGTACCTGAAAAGGAAAAGATGGATATCTTTGTGAATAGCTTGAATCCCGAAATGAACTATCAACTAAGGCTGCAATGCCCTAGATCATTCCAAGACTTAATAAAAAATGGGGTGACAATAGAAGAGGTATTGGTGAAAAGTAGATAAATCAAACTCTACAAAGAGAACAAAAATAACAACAACACCAATAACTCCAACAACAATCAAAATCAAAACAACAACAATAACAGTAACAACAGTCGATATTGGACAAGGAATAACAACAACAATAAAGGAGTGTTAACGATGGAGTAGTGGAGGCTAATACTTTAAAAGCTACCCCTTTTAACCTCACGCAAAACTCAACTCAAGCCAATAATGTGAATCAAACACCTAAGGTACCTTTCAACAACAACACTAATAACAATTTTGGGAACAACCAAGGGGCCTCTAAGCCTAAACCATTCTTTGCATCCACACCCAAGAGGACATTCACTACTTTGGGTGAACCATCAGAAAATGAATTAAGGACACTTATTGCTAATAATCTTATTGATCTACCAAAGGCTCAACCTTACGAACCACATATCAAACCACATTGGTGGAATGAGAACAACCATTGCGACTTTCATCGAAATAGGGGACATAAGACCAATGATTGCTTGCATCTCAAACATGTGGTACAAGATCTCATCAACAATGGTGTGATAAAAGTGGATGGAACTCAAAATAATGAAGATCATACAGCCTTTAAAACTCCTTTTTATAAACATGAAAAGGGAGAATCTTCTAATTCCAACAATGGAGGAAATACTGCAAACAATGTAAAAAGTGGTCATAATGTCAACTTTGCCCATACTTATGACAATACC
>MU223850.1:512012-522233 GCA_018584345.1 Thuja plicata
ATCAAAAAGGATCAAATCCAACCCAATCACCCTTCCATGGCTAATTTAATTAAATGATGGAGTTATTTAATTCCTAATTTCTTTGAGACAACCAACCAAATTTCCCTCCATTTGCAAATGCCTCAAAGATTTTGACTTAACCAATCTTTAATCATGATCAATGCACTCTACCCCCTACCCTTGGGAAAATGCTATAAATACAAGCAATTTCCTTTGTGTTTGGGATCCAAGAATTCAAGAGCAAAAGCATCCTTATTATAGCAATATTGAGAGCATAATGAGGAGCATTTGAGAGATTTGAGAGAGTTTTTTTAGCATTTGCATTATCATTTAGTATCATGTTTAGGAGCATTTGCTAATTTCTTTCATGATCTTGGAGCATTTCTAAGCATTTTTAATCATTCTAGATATATTTGAGCATTGAATTTCATACATATCTCATTCTAGGATTGTCCTTGAGAGAGATTAAGCCTGAGAGCTCTCTTAACAAAGCCTGGATAGAGAACCATGAGATGATATAGATTTAGCTTCAATTCTTTACATTAGTTTTGTATTATCTTTCCATAGAATTGTTTTCTCTAATCTTAATTTCATGAAGGTGTATTTTCTTACACACACAAACTATTCATTTAAATCCTCTAACAAGGTCACACCTAATAGTGTGTTTGTAACCTTTAACAGGGTTGGCTCTTAACCGAGCTCATTTCAGAAGAGTGAATATTTAGGGTACCGGTCCCAGTGGTTTTTCCCTTAATAGGTTTTCCATGTTAAAAATCCATGTGTTAATGTTTCTACGAGTCATTACTTTACTGTTTTTCATTTCACATAAGTAAATCTGGAGTGATTGGTATACACTAGTTATTCACTGTGTTTCGATAAATAGAAAGACTGCTTATCGGTAAACATACAAAAGGAGGTTTTACAAAGAATTCTAACAAGTAGTAATTTGATATAAGTATTTCAAGGCATTCATCTTACAAGACTAAAGATAAGTAGAGGTATAATCTTGTGGCACTAAGTTTTAAGGGTTGATTTAAGGATTAATTTTTGAGGCCACTGATTCACCCCCTCTCCCCCCATCCTTTTAGTTATTACTAACATTTCCTTCATTGATGATGTCTCAAGATATACTTGAATTTATTTTATGTATTCAAAATATAAATTTTTCACTAAGTCTAATGAATTTAAGGCGATGGTTGAAAACCAATCAAATTATAAGATACAAGTATTGAGATCTGACAATGGGAGTGAATGTTACTCTAGGGAATTTGATTAGTTTTGCAAACATGTAGGAATTGTTAGGAAAAATACTACACCTTACTCTCCCCAACAAAATGGGGTAGTAGAAAGAATGACCCATACAATAATGGAAAGATTTAGGAGAATTTTAAGTAGTGCTAAGATAGATAAATCTTTCTAGGAAGAATCTATTAGTACTACTTGTTATTTGATTAATAGATCTCCTTGTAAAGATCTTGTTGATAAAACTACTTATGAAATGTAGTTTGGTAAAAAGCCTTCAGTTTCACATTTAAGGGTCTTTGGTTGTGAGGATTTTGTTCATGTGCCTCAAGAGAAGTGATCTAAATTGGATCCAAAATCACAAAAATGCATCTTTGTCTAGGATATGGTGAGAATGTAAAAGGTTATAATCTTTGGAATCGTCTAACTTGGAAAATGATTTTTTTTTCTAGAGATGTGATTTTTGAGGAATTTAGAGCTGACTCAGGTGAAGAAAAACCAAATAAAAAATCAAAGATAGTGAATTTTAAAACTAAGAAATAAGATGAACATATGTAAGAACAAAGGGGTGGACAAGAAGATGGAGAAGAAAAAGAGAGCTCAAGTTAAAGTTCATAAGATTCAGTTGTGATAGAAGTTGATCATAATGAGGAAGAACCTCTTACTCCACCTTTGAGAAGGTCCACAAGGGAGAAGAATGTAGTTGACATGTATAGCCCACCATATTTTTGCTGTAAATTTTCCTTACTTTGTACTGATGATGATCATAGATCTTATAGGGAGGCACTCTCTTCTGAAGAAAGTGAATATTGATGCAAGCCATGCATGAGGAGATGAAAAATTTGGATAGTTATGCCACCTATTAAAATTACTTTGTTGCATGTGGATCTTGAACAAGAAATTTATATGGGATAACCTAATGGTTTTGTTGAGAAAGAAAAATAAAACAAGGTTTGTAGATTAAAGAGGTCATTGTATGCTTTGAGATATTCACCTAGGATGTGGTACCAGAATTTTGATGATTTTACATGAAGGTTGGGTTATATTATAAGCAAAGAGGATCAATGTGTTTACATTAAGATTATTAATGATCAATTATTAATTATTTTCATGTATGTTTATGACATTTTGTTTATTGGTAACAACAAGGAAGTGATTAAAGAGCTCAAATCTCAGTTTTCTGGCACATTTGATATGAAGGACTTAGGGGATGATAGATATATTCTTGGGATGGAAAGCATAATTGATCATGTTCACAAAATGATCCAAGAGCATCCTGGGGTATTTGGAAATCCTTCTCAACCAAAAATATGTTTTCTTTTTTTCTTTAGCTTGTTTGGAGACTGCTCGATGAAGTGCTCAGTTACCCTATTGCTCGGGTACTCTTTTTGTCTTTCTTTACCGACGGGTCTTGGTGTTTGTTGGCTGCTCAGTGTTTCTTTCACTGATTTGGTTTATGTTGCCCGAGTATTCTTTCCTCAAGTTGGTTTTTGTTGCTCAGGTATGCTTTCTCTGAGTTGGTTTCTATTCTCGAGTATGCCTTTACTGAGTGTTTGTTGTTGCTCAGTGATGCTCTTCCTGAGTACTTTATCCTGGTGTGGCTGACTTCTACATTTAATTTCCATGGCATAATTAATGTGGAGTCTTTCATTGGGATTTGTGTGGACCTAAATCTGGGTTGTTGTGTTCTCCTATGTATTTTTTTATTAATTACAGCTGACTGGAACATTTAATATCTGTTCATTGTAGAGTGTATGGCTGACTGGGTCATTTAATTATTGTTTACAGGATGACTTGTGGAAAATGTGTATAAAAGAGGGTCTAGGTTGATGTTTAGACATAAAGAGGAGGGGAAGATAATTAGAGGATAACTGAGTAAGATAATAAGATGAAAGATTGTAAGTTGTGGTAGATAATTGTAAATGGGTAGACAGAGATTGCAAATTGCTTGCTAGCTTGCGAGCACAAGTTTAGATCTAGTTTATTCCACTTAGCTATAGGGTAGATAGATAAATTTGGATCCTCCAATATCTTGTTGAATCTGTTGATGTAATTGGCCCTAACCAGGAAGGCCTTACAACCCTGCAGGTTGCATGTGCATGTAACTGGAATTGTGAGATAATATAAGTTGATATTGATATATCTTGTGTTGTGTTGTTTCCATTGTATTATTCTTGTTGTTGGCTACAATTTTGGATAGTCCTTTATTGGATCCTTTGATCTTGAATGCATCACAAAAATATTTGGTTAAGTCAGAGTAAGTATGTTGACACCATTTTGCAAAGATTTAAAATGCAGGATTGTAAGTTGGTGAGTATTCCATTTTTATTTGGTACTAAGTTGAGTTTAGACATGTGTCCTAAATATGATTATGATATTGAAGATATGTATAATGTTCATTATGCTAGTGTCATTGGTAGTTCAATGTATCCAATGGTTTTTACTAGACTAGATATAGCCCAAGTAGTGGAAGTTCTAAGAAGGTTTATGTCTAACCCTGGTAGAGAGCATTAGACTTTTGTTAAAGGGGTTTTAATATATTTTTGAGGTACTTCTAATTAATGTTTGGTTATCATTGTATTGATGATGTGGATAAGTCATTGGACATTGGTTTTGTTGATGCAGATTGGGAAGATGAATTGGATAGGCAGAGGTCCACAAGTGGTTATGTGTTTACTTTGATTGGAGGTGTAGTGAGTTAGATGAGTAAAAGGAAACCTACAGTTGCATTTTCCACCATCAAAGTAGAGTATATGGTTGCTACACATGCTTCTAAGGAGACAATTTATTTACAGAAACTTGGTAATGGTATTGGATTTTATGGAAAGACACTGAGAATTGGATGTGACAATCAGCGTGCCATATGTTTGGCCAAAAATCCTATGTATCATGCTCATACTAAATATGGTTATGTTCAGTATCACTTTGTGTGAGAAATGGTTGAAAATGGATATGTCCTGATTGAAAAAGTTGACACTTTATATAATTTTTTAGATTCTCTCACAAAGCTAGTAACCACAAATACATTCTCTTGGTGCATGAAGGTCACGGGTCTTGATAACTGTACTTGATTAGTATTTTGTTACTCTATGGGGTAATTTATAATGTATGATGTCACATGGGAGAATGTTTGGATTTAGGTTTCATCAAAATTGTAAATCCTTAATTTATTATTTTCTTAATATCTTTCATAATTTACCCATAAGAGGTTGAACTATTTAACCAATGGTGGTGAAAGACATTGTTGGTTGTTTTTCCTATTTTTTGAAGTTTGCACTGAAAATTTTGAGGGTGCCTGCCTTTCTTGTACCCTTAAAGTTGAGTTCATAGTTGAAAATGGTAATATCCTACTGCAAATAAGTCTGTTGACCTCAAAATCATTTTTGAAAAGACCAAAAACCCTAATCCTTTGGGTCATTTTAATTTGAAATATGAAAAAGCCCTAACTTTCAAGTCAGGGTTATGTTTCAATGTTACCTTTTTCAGGAATAGGTTATGAAATAAATCATGTGCTTTTTAGACAGGTCTCCAAGTCTCTGAATGTTGAAAGAATATTCCATTTGGTTTAGAGACTCAGTGGAATGCTCTTGTCACGTTATCTCCAAGAGAAAAAGAATATGCCACTTTGGTTAAGAGATTGAGCGGTAACCGTCCATCAGATGAAAGATCTAAAGGTGGTTGGAAAGTCTCAAAATAAGCCTTGTAGTTAGTAAATTATTCAGCAACTTTGATATACTATGGTCACGGTGTCTCCAGATCAAATCAGAGTTAAGCGGTGAGTTTTAGAGATTACATTGTCGCCAAGTCTTGGAATAAAAAGTGAGTTAAGGTAAAGGATTCAGAGACTTGGAGATAACCGTAAGAAAAGAAAAGATATATAGTTTCTGCATAGTCACTGATCAGTTTTGACAATTCAGCATTCATTCAGTGATTAAGAGACAAGTAGTAATAAAGAGACACGTGTTCCAAAATATAAGTGATTAAAATATACAGTCACATAGTTTCAGAATGTGAAGTTTGACATGTGGCGACTAAGAGACTAAAGAAAATATTATATTCTTCTTGCCAGGTCTCCAAGTAATTTAGGGCTTCTATGAAGGTTTCAAAGACTAAGTAGAGCCATTGGATGATGATAAATGAGAAATCAATGGTATTCATCAAGTCTCTAGGTGAAAAGGTTAAAGGTAATCTCTGTAAGTGACTTAGAGACAAAAGGAAATAAATGTAACATTGAACTATAGTCGCCAAGTCTCTAGTATAAAATAGTTAAGTGATAATTAATTGGTGATTAAGAGACATAAGATTAAGTCGTGAAGTCTCATAAAGGATTAATATGATTAAGAGACTTAGCAATAAGTGTCTGATTAAAAGGAGATCTACGGTGGACGAGATGTCCCATGATAAACTCAGAGTTAGGATCTCCTTTCAGCAACTTGGATTTCTTCAGTCGCGTGATCGCTAGAAGTTAACTAAGGTTAAACTAAAGTAAAGGAACACATGTTGCCACTAGGTCTCTAAAAGAATTCAGAGTTAAAAGAAACATTAAGTGACATAGAGATAAATCATAGTCACTAAGTCTCCAAATAAGGAAAATGACGAATACAGTAAGGAAAAGTTAAAATTGATGCTGACATGTTACGATTGAAAAGTCATCGGCCAATAGGAAGGTAGAACAGTAACCACAAGGGGGAAAAGTTGATGAAAAGATCCAATCGCATCATTGTTCTTAACCCTTGATCGATTTTAATAAGAATTTTCCATGAATTTGTCATTCATATGAATTAGATTGCATGCCATGATCAAAGGCTACAGCTAGAATTTATATTAATGGCACAGTATGTGAAATTGAAGGCAGAAATAATGGATTTTCCAATAATGAGCTACGTACTTTGAGCATTTCTCCATAAATAGATAGTATCATGTTCATTATCACTTACCTTGCATTTAGATTTTCAGAAGCGGAGAATTTGTTAAGTTTGCTATGTCTGAGAAAAGTGAGAATTGTTACCCTTTCTAAAGAGTGAATTGAGCTAAGTTTTTATATAATTCAAATTAATTGGCATGATTTTCAGTGCTCTCAAATTATTTCAATACATTTCAGTTTAGAGTAAGGGTTTCCTGTGATAGATTTATTTCAATTTCGGTGCAAAATTTTGAGAACAGGACAGAACAGAACAAGATGACTCAAGCATTGAGTATGGCTTCAACAAGTGGAAGAAATGATGATGTAGATGATAATTCCAAGGGAAAGAGGAACTATACAAATGAGTTCCTGAAGTTATTGCTAGGTTCTACACAGAGTAAGAGGGAAAATGTTGATATCCTAGTTGATGAGTTGGTCAACATCAGAGATGTGAAGACACCAGGAACATCAGGTTATTCTCTGTTCAATTACATTTATAAAAATTCTGATGCAGCTGTGCCTATTTCAAATCCTTGGACATGTGGAATGGCTAGGTTATTAGTTCTTGATGTGTTTTTAGATGTTGATTTAATTTTAGCCCTAGCAAACAGTTATGATGAACTTAGTAAAAAAATTAAGAAAAGAGATGGGACTGTGTTACTTGCTTTGAATAGAAATTCATTTATGCAAGCATTTAACCTTTATTATCAAACGTCAACTAAAATCAACCTCAAAAAACAAGAAGAGAGGTATTAAAGGCAGTCTGGGCTTGTCAGAAATATGGTAAAGAAACAAATGCCAAAGGAGATAAGGAATTATATTTCCCCTATAGCAGGTTTGGCTCCTTAGTGTTATGAAGATTTAAACCACTACATAAAATATATTTCCTATGCATTGTGTAGAGTGCTAGGGAGAGATGGAGGTGCAGAGAAGATAAATGTAGGTATTTTTATGATGGTTTTAGATATACAAGATGTGTATACAAGCACTAGTTATTATTATATCCAGTATATTATTGATAGGGTGCATGAGGTTTTTGTGGCTATCAAGAAGAGGGACAAAGAGCCCAAGTTTCTGCGTTATTCTATTTTGATGCATTTATTACTTTATTTCAGTTATCCCATAATGGATATATAGAATCTGAATCCCCAAAGGTTCCATTTCAATCAGCCCAACCTCATTAAATTTTGGATTAGAGTGTGGAACTCCACCGCTAAAGATTGTGATTTCTGTGGATTTGAGAATTGGATTGTGTACCCTATAATGAAAATCTTAGGAGTGAACAAGACCAGGTTACCTGCAAAAGTATTGCAGCTTTTGAGGCCATGTGAGTATGTTGATAAGTGGCCTAGTGATCAAAATTGGGGACATTTCTACCTAGGAAACAACTTTACAATGATAAGAGTATATTGATGTTCACATCCTCCTCAAATTCTCCCATATCATGTTCCAACTAGGATAGCTGCAATGGAATTTATCTGGCAGCTAATGATGACAGATCAGGAACACTTGGCACCACATAGAAAGGGGACATTCACCCATAGACAATTCAAAGTGTATCAGTTTATAATTGGAAAGAAGGCCATAGATCCAATAAATAATTGGATGATTCATTACAAGATAAGTATAGCCTTATGCAAATACAATGATATTAAAGGATTCATTGAGGGAGCCAAGAAGCTTCTAACCCCTACCATACCATATAACTATGTATATAAAGAGGGTATGGAGGAGGATGCCATCAAAAATATTTTGGAAGACGAAGAAATGGTGAGAAGAGCAGATAAGATCCAAGAACTTATGGACTTCAAAAGGCAGGTCAGGAGAAAAGGGATGAGTTTTGGAGGGTTCTACCCTAATTTTCCTTATCTCAAGAGGATAGATGCAATGATTGAAAATCACACACTTCTGTGTAATCAGCTAGAAGAAGCACTAGTGGTACCTGAAAATGGCTATAGAGAAAATTTAGAGTCAGAGTATGACGATGATAGTGATCAAGGTTATCCTTCTCCTAGAGCTGACCCAGATTACCAAGTTGTACCATTAAAGATTGCAACAGAAGGATGAGAGTATATTTTTGACCTAACAAAGGTCCTCGAGCATGAGACTATTGATGAGCCTATTTTCAAAAGGAAAAAGCTTGATATTGGTGAAGTTGCACATGCTTTAACCTATGCAAAAAAGGAAAAGAAGAAGGATAGAGTGAGTGTCCTTATTCCTAGAAATAGACCTTATGATCACCAGTTGAGGAAAGAGATTAGAAAAGGAAAGAAACTACAATAGGAGGTTGAAGAAGAAATTGAATTACTTCTCCTAACTGGTATTGATGAAAGAATTATCCATCAACAAAAGTTCCTTGATGATGACAATTTCATCAAAACTTAGGATTTCAAAGATTTCCTTAGGTGGAATAAATAGAAACAAGTGAGTGAACAACTGAGGTTGGAAGGAGCAGAACCAATCACTAATGAGGCCCTCCTAGACATACAAAACTATGATCCCGAGTCTAAAGAAATGACTCCTAAGGAGGCTAGGAAGTTGGTCAAAGAAAGTGGTGTGTTACTTGCTGAGGGTTGGGATCTAGCATCAGCCTTCATAATAGATCAAATCAAAAGGCAGCTAGACTTGAAATTGACATGTAAAGTACAAGTTGGCAAAATGATCAGAGGATTTGGATATGATCCAAAATCTCAAGTAGTTGCAATGTGGAGCCTAGCTCCTAAAGATCAGAAACCATCTCTATTAAGCATTCAAGAGAGCATGGTGGGGAATCAGATGGTATGGTCAGTCAACAACACAAATGACATGGAGATTTCTTAGATTTTGACTTATTGAGCACATTTGAATGAGGATAAAACAAAGCATCTATCCCAAAAATGTGATATTTTTATAAGTGAGGCTAGTGCCATAGCGAAAGATAGGGAGATGTGTTACATTAAGATACATACTTTAGAAAATTTAGTTGAGGATTTGACTAGGCACTTATTGGAAAAGCCTGAAGTTATCCCTGCCACACCCAAAGAAAGTATAAATGCAGAAGTCGAGGCAAAGGAAATAGGGAACAATGTAGAAATAGGGGAAGGGATAAGTGAGTGTAATGAGAGGGTCTATGGACCATTAATAAATATTTTCCAACACAAGATAGATATCCTGAAAGATAAAACTGTCTTGATACTAGCTGCATATACTAAATTACCTATTTTACATGCTGAGGAAACTAGATACCTTAATGTTTTGAATCCTTATTTTTCAACTTGGTCAAATAGGACAGAAATTTTTCAAAGGTTGGCCTCTTTACAGCCACATAGGTAGGATTTGCTAGAGATAGTGACTGAGGTTGGTGAAGAGATAGCCAAAATAAATGTGAATTTACCTTTCTTAAAAGGTAAGTTAAATCAGATTGAGGCAAGATTGAGCCTATTTGGAGTAGATTTCAATAGATTCATTCCTCCAATCAAGGGAGAAGACAATCAGATCAAAGCTTGGGTAGCTTGCAGGGAAGATTTTGACAGCAAGTTGCCTAGTAAAGAGGCATTTATTGAAAATGGAGATTTAGATATGGAATGCTACAATAAAATCCTGGATGAAGCATTCAAGGCTGAGATTGACATGAATAAATTTGTGATAGATGTTAAAGGAATTACAGATGCCAGCTGGGATAGGCAGAAAGAACAATTGCAAGATATTCAAAGTTTTAGTTGGCCTACAGAAATTGATGGGGCATCATTGGATATAATGACAAAGCCTATGAAGAATAAGCCTACCAAAATTGACCTCGACATAATTGATGAGGAATAAAGGAATGTCAGAGCACCTTTTATAGATTTATTGGAAGACAAGCAAGTTAGTCATCACCAAAATCAAGTCAAAGACTATCCTCAGCATACACAACCAAAGATGTCAAAGATCACATGAAGACAAAAGAGCAAATTGGATTTCATCCTCTGTTTTGTCTTTCCACTACTTGTTTTATCTTGTCTTTTGTTTTATCTGTATTTAGGGTTAGGTATCTAAAACCATCTGAAGCTTTTTGCATCCTTTACTTAAGGATTCCAAGATGGTTTATATATATATAT
>MU223850.1:522283-563453 GCA_018584345.1 Thuja plicata
TATATATATATATATATATATATATATATATATATATATATATATATATATATATATATATATATATCAATTTTGTAACTTAAGAAGGTGGTGAAATATAATTGTAAGCCAAACTATAGATTTGTGTCTGAGTTTTTTGTGCTTTTGGTCTTTATATGTATGAAACATGAATATAAATAAAATACAGTGCAACTTCTCTTCTATATTGTTGTTGTCTCTTTACTTATTGTGTATGCTCTTTTATGTTTAATTTGTAAGGCATTTTAAGCATATTAGTTTTAAGGTAGCTATATAATTTCTTGCAAGTTTCCATCAAGGGAGGAACTAAGTTTTGTGAGTAGTTTCAGGGAGCATAACAATATCTACGGATTTCATATGGTGATGTGAAAGTGACAAGGTAATTTGTAAGGGATCTAACTTGAGTTGCATAAATATTGTAAGGCATTCTATAGCATCTTTATTTACTTTTCTATGGATTTGCATCTTTGACTCTGTAGCCCAAGGATAGGCAATGGTCTAGAATTTTTCAAGTGGTTTATCATCATCCAAGTAATTCAAAATATACAAATCTCTTACATTTACAGTTAGACACATATAAGTTTAAGTAATTTTATCAAGATATACAATTCATTTTACTAATCCCTTTGAGAGATGATTAAAATAGGTTACCCTTCCTAAGTTCTAAGAACTTAAAAAGAAGAAGGATGAACATCCTTAAAGCACTAGTATTTTTTGTTATCATTTCAATAGTTTTCATGGTCAAGCTCTGTATCAAGTTGTTTTCAGTCTTATGCAGTGTAATTTACAAGATAATATAGTAAACAAGAAACAAATTAGTATCCACATTTACTAATACTGTGAGATAGCAATTATATATAGGTAATACCTGCCTGGGTGTTGTGGAACCTAAAAAGAAGGAGGTGATAATAATTTTCCCTAAATATTATCATAAATCCTCATCAATTAAAGTTTTCTCTTGCTTGGATCATTAGTTTCAAAATATTGGGAGTCATAGAGTTAATAAATTATTCAAGCACCTCTTGAAAGTTCAGCAAGAAAAAAACCTAACAAATTGGTGACTCTACTGGCGAATCGATATAATCAATTATATTTGAAGTGTCTTAGAATTTCTGGTGCCTTATTTCATATCTTCCATAACAACTATAGTTGCTAAGGTCATTTTGAAAAGTTTTCATTTATCTGAAGCAATTGTTGGGTGGTGACTCTAAAGTTAAACCTCTGTGATCAGTGAGAAGTTAAGTAAATATCTTTCAAAATGAATACTAGGTCAAAAGCCAGAAAGAATCCTGAAACTACATTAGATGGTGGATTTGCATCAACTTCAAGAATGGAGATGTCTTGGAGAAAGAAAAGAAACCAAGTCAACATATATGAAACTCCTCCAAGAGGAAAATACAGTAATATTAGGAGAGAGGTAGGTAGAAATCAGTCTATTCATGATGGCAATACTTCAAAATATGAAGATGCTCCAGAGAAAGTACTAGAAACACCTATAGCTACTTCTACTTCTAGTGAAAGAGAGGAAACAGATACAATTAGTTCAGATTCTGTAGAGGTTCCCTCTGATGAGCTTGCAAAAGAAGAGAGACTCATCATGAAACATCTTTCCCTTATTCAATAGATGAAAAGGCAAAAAGAATTTAGAAAGAAGAAAAAACATGAAAAGAAAGATGTTGATAAAATTAAAATAAGATCTTTAAGATACCAAACCACAAGGAATACAAAGAGATCTCAAAAGGATCCAGAAATACCACTCACTCACAGAGCTTCTAGTTCACAAAATGTTAAAGGCAAACAAAAGATGACTGAAAGCAAAGTTGAGGAACCTAAGTTTTAGAGGCATTTAATAGAGCATATGTCCAAGTTGGATATTGATCTTGAGAAACTAAGAATTGAAAAGTAGACCATGGAAAAAATGTTAGAAAAGGCACAAATGGAAGCTGCAAAAATTGAAATGAAGAAAATAGATTTTTTGCAGTCTTCCAAATATTCTTATGTTGGAACAGAGAATACAACAACTTCTAAAGCAAAAGCCACTACTTTTAAAGAGAATGATAATTTTCAAAGAAAACCATTGCATATTGAGAGGTATAATAGTTTAACTTCATTGGTATCCCTGGATACCCCAATACATTTCCAAAAGATGTGGGTGATATAGGAGAAAAGTTCCCAAAATTTGCAGGTAATAATGTTATTTCTTATGAAACGCACTTAAGAAAATTCATTGATTTTGTTGATGATTTAAATATCACTCATGAAGATGTGTTAATGTGTTAGTAATAACTAAGAGGGGGGGTGAATCAGTGGCTTCAAAAAACTTTTCTTTATTCTAACCGCCAATCAAATAAACCTCAGATTATTATGTCCCTTACAAGATGCATGCCATGAAATACTTTATAATAATTAACTGTCTGTTGGTTTTCCTTTTTGACCTTATTCTCCTTGATTACCGATATGCAGTAAAACTTATTTACCAACACTCAGTAAATATGCAGAGATCCATAAATGCGTGTGTGAAAAGTAAAATAGTAAAGTAATAAACCATACACACATAACACAAAGATTTTAACGTGGAAACCCTGTTAAGGGAAAAAACCACTGGGACGAGTACCCCAAATTTTCAATCTTCTGAAGTGAGCCCTGTTAGGAGCCAACCCTATTAAAGGTTACAAACACACTATTAGGTGTGACCTTGTTAGAGGATTTTATACATAGAGGTTGTCACTTAGTATCAGGCAACTCAAGTTGTTGCCATCCTTGAATCAGCCTCCTTCTTAGACTATCAATAGGCTTTAGGAAAATCTAGTGCTACTTTCATGAACCAACCTTTTTGGCACTCCTTGGGATGTACCTCAATATATAGAAGACTGTTAAGTCCTGCTCTATTAAGAGACTTGATGCTTCAATGGTTAAATTGAAACATAATGACCTATTTCTAATGTAACTTGAATTGCATATTTTTAGATCTATTTAAGTACATTACCTCTGATCAATGTATTAATTTAATTCTTTGTGCTCCACACTTTCTTCTCTATGATGCTATGCTTCACTGTTTGTCAGTGTCTGCAAAATTCTTTAGCTCTCCTTCAGCTTGATTAATCAGGACTGTATGAAGTTATCCTTCATAAGTTTCTCTTTAGCATCCTCTTTCTATTTACTCCCCCTCTTCGTGATTGATAGGGAAATGAGTGAAGCTTGTCTCTTATATAGACATGATATTCATCATTTCTTGATTCTTGATTCTTGATTCTTAATTCTTGGTGTGAAAAACAATCCATCCAATTTGATTTAAAGCATAACTCCTGATTTATCTCATAGTTATCTTTATGACAACTATACAAATCTTCTTTAAATCAATCACTTAACTCTGGTCGAATAAAACAATGAAAACATCTAGTTAAGTCTATCTTTTAGCTCTTGCCAGCTAGATATTTTGTCATTTTCTAAACTCTCTATTCTTTTGGTCAACTCTGTAGTTAGTCGTCGATGACAACTGCCAGTTCCGTTGGTGTGACTCCAATTAGCTTTGGGATCTTTGTCCGTCAAGCATCATTGGATTTTCCTCGTCGGTCAACTCTATTCTTAGCTCATTGGGCATCCTATAATTTTGCTTCATCGGGGAATGTTGTCTTCTGCTCGCCGGGTATCACTGTAACTTTGGTTTTTTTCCTTTTACCGATGGTGTGCACTTTATCGGTGTTATTTGTCACTTAGTGAATACTTGAATTTTATGCATTTCTGAAAGCATAATCTTTGTTCCATTGATTCTCTAAAGTCTTTGGCATTATATACATGATCGTACAGATGATATCAAGTTGACATCAATGACAATACAAACCATTAACCGATTTAATGTCTTGCATTATCTTCAACTTAACATGATCAAACATTTAATCTGTTACATGTCATCAATCTCTCCCTTTGGCATTGATGGAAACATACAATATTATCACACTACACTATTTCTAATAAAATATGAAATATAATTGTTGAGATTCATCAAACTACCAAACAGTTTGTTTTGATAACCGATAAAAATGTTTGACCACCAGTAAGCTCTGTGTTAGCTTAGATTTGATTCTTGCAGTTCTCTGTGTTTTTCTTGTTTTGATGTGTTGCATCCTTTCCTTGTTTCAATATCTCTCTTTTGACTATTCTTCTTCTTTGATGTCTCTATCTCTTGTTAGCAACTCTCCCTTTGGATATAATCTCTCCCTATTGGAGTAATCTGATAATGGATAATCTTTCCTCTTTTTTTGAAGACTGTGATAATATGGAAACTTTCTCTCCCTTTGAAAACAATGCCAAACACATATCTCACAGATATGTGACATTAATGTCAAATAATCATTTTCTTCCATGCATAATATATTCCTTGAATTTCCCTTATCCATTAGCAATACAACAATATGCTTTGGTGCTCAGTTCTGATATATACCTTCTTGTATATAGATTTAGCTTTGAAGTTCATCTTTTTGCTTGCATCAACATGAATGATATTATGATAATACATAGGCTGATGCAGCCTTCAGTCTTTTACTGACTGGTAGACAAGGGTTTGACCCCTAGTCATTTTCTCAGGTACTCAAATGTATCATTGGGTAGTGGCTTGGTGAAGATATCAACTAATTGTTCTTTTGATTGCACATACTCAAGTATCACCTATTTTTATTGAAATTTTTCTCTTAAGAAATGATACTTGATGGCAATGTGTTTAGTCTTGGAATGCATGACTAGCTTCTTTGAAATTTTTAATGCATTGGTGTTATCACAATAGATAGTCACAGGTTCTAAGATTTTCATATGCATACCTTCCAGCAACTGTTTGATCCATGCAATATTTGAGCAACTTGCAATAGTAGCAACATATTCTTCTTCTGCAGTAGACTGTGAGATGCATCCCTGCTTCTTGTTAATCCATGTGACAAGTCTGTCACCCATAAAGAATGCTCCTCTAGTTGTGCTCTTTCGGTCATCAAGATTTCCAGCCCAATCAGCGTCGGTAAACACTTTTAGTTCAAATTTTCCTTCTCTTTTATACCATAAGCCAAATTCCTCAGTATTCTTTAGATATCTTAGGATTCTTTTCACACCAGTCATATATGATTCCTTGGGGTTAGTAGAAAATCTAGCAACAATTCCTACTACATGTGCAATATTTGGTCTAGTGTGTACAACATACATGAGTTTTCTAATCGTTGATCTGTACAAAGTCTGATTTACCTTTGTTGTCTTGTCTTCCTTTGTTAACTTACATCCAGTAGCCATCGATGTTCCAATTGGCTTGGAATCTTCCATCTTGAATATTTTCAGGACCTCTTTGATGTATTTGGACTGTGTAATGAAAATACCTTCACTTTGTTGAATGATCTGTAGACCAAGAAAGAACTTGATCTCTCCAAACATAGACATCTCGAATTCTTTTCTCATCTCATTAGAAAATGATTTGCATAGCATATCATTTCCTCCAAATATGATGTCATCAACAAATATTTCAGCAATCAAAGTGTTAGCATCAGTATTTTCTTTCAAATAAAGATTATTGTTTTCACTAGTCCTTATGAATCCAATACTTATTAGATAGGAATTAAGTCATTCATACCAGGCTCTAGGATCTTTTTTTAATCCATACAAGGCTTTGTGAAGTCTACATACCATGTTCCCCTTGTTTGGACCTACAAACCCTTCTGGTTGCTCAATATATACCTCGTCTTCAAGTATTCCATTTAGGAATGCTAACTTAACATCCATTTGATATACTTTGAATCCTTTGAATGCAGCATAAGAAAGTAGTGTTCTTACTCCTTCTAGTCTAGCAATGGGTGCAAAGGTCTCTCCATATTCTATACCTTCCTCTTGTGCATACCCTTTGCATACTAGTCTTGCTTTGTTCCTTATGACTTCTCCATTCTCGTTCAGCTTATTCCTGAATATCCATTTTGTACCGATGACATTCTTGTCATCTAGTCTTGGCACAAGTGACCATGTTTTGTTCTTCTCAATTTATTCAATCTCATCATTCATAGCACTTATCCATTCTTCATTATCTAGTGCAACATTGACATATTTTGGCTCAAACTCACAAATTAAACAATTTGAGTTTAAAGACTTACTTCTTGTTCTTGTACCATCTTTCTTATCTCCTATGATTTGGATCTCTAGATCGTTCCTTCTTACATATCTTGCAAGTATAGGTACAGTTATTTGTCTATTAGCTTGATCATTATCCTAATCTTCATTCTATTCTTCATTACCTTGCACATTTTCTTGATTATTATCCTGACCGTTGGTAACAGTAGTTTGACCGTCAGTTGCAACATTCTGTTGTTCAAGGACTAAGCATTATTGCTCGGGTAGAGTGTTGGGTTCTTCACAATATACAAAATTGTTGTAGTCCTCTGGTTCTTTTGTGATTTCTAGCTCATTCTTTTCTACAAACTCATCAATCTTTACATTTGCACTTTCAACTATTTTGTTAGAGGCCTTGATAAGACATTTAAAAGCTTTGCTTTGGTAGAATACCCCAGAAAAATACCTTCATCAATTTTGGTGTCAAGCTTTCCATTTCTATCATCCTTTAAGATATAACATTGACTACCAATGATCTTGAAGTAACATACATTGGGTGTTTTACCATACCATATCTCATAAGGTGTCTTCTTTGTGTCCTTCTTCAATTGTACTCTATTTAGTGTATAAACAACAGTGCTGAAAGCTTCCTTCCAGAAGATTTGGGTGATGCCTTTCTCTATCATCAGTGTTCTAGCACAATCAACTATTGATCTGTTCCTTCTCTCAGTAATCCCATTTTGTTGTGGTGTTCTTGGTGTAGAAACCTATCTTTTTATGCCATGCTCATTATAGAAATTAGTGAATTCATCTGATATAAATTCTCCTCCTTTATCTAATCTCAAACATTTCAAATCTTTACGACTTTGTTTTTCTACCATAGCCTTATACCACTTAAACATCTTGAATGCTTCATATTTATCTTTTAGAAACATAACTGTCATCATTCTATTGTAATCATCAATAAAGAGAATAAAATATCTATCTCCGTAATAGCTCTTTGTCCTCATAGGTCCACATAAATTAGTATGGACTAATTCTAGAATATCATCAGATGTATGGGTTTTACTTTTGAAACTAGACTTTGTCATTTTACCTTTTTGACAATTTTTGCACACGATGTTGTCTGGCTTTGTCATCGTCGGTAAGCTTCTTACATTTCTTCTTCTGTTAATTTTTATCATGTCAAAATTCACATGACACAATATTTTGTGCCACAACCATATGTCTTCATTTCTAGTCATTAAGAAAGTGGTGTTAGTATCATTCAGATAGAATAAGTTACCGTTAGTCTGTTCACCGGTACCAATCACTTTTCTTGATTCATTGAAGATCTTTGCCTTCTTGTTCTCAAATGCTGCTCTGTGACCTAAATTATTCAGCTGAGAAACACTCAATAGATTATAATTCAATCCTTTTACCCAATAATCATTTTCACATTTAATCAGGTTATTCAACATTATAGTTCCTTTACCTTCAACCATACAAGGTGTATCATTACCCATTCTTACTGTACCACCATTATAATACTCAAAATTATTAAAAAAAAATTTGTCACCAGTCATGTGGTGAGTGTAGCCACTATCTATAATCCAAATGTCATTCTTTCTAACCTTAGATATGAGTGTAGTTTCTACATACCTTTCATCTTCATCTGAATCATCTTTCATAGCTACAAATACCATCTTGATGTCTTCATCAGGTTCGGTGTCAGTATCTTCATCTTTGCAAGATGCTAGGTAGCTAGCCTTCTTGCCTTTATCCTTGTAGTCTCGGGTATCTCTTCTTTTTGATTGTCAGTAACTTCTATAATCCTTGTTATCACCTCTGTCAGATTTCTTCTCAAAAGATCTGTCATTACCTTTGTCATCTTTTCTTCTTTTAGGATGTCTTGCAGCAAAGTGTCCAATATCTCTACAATTAAATCATACAAGTGGTAACTTTCATTTGTATTTATCTCTGCCTCTCTGCATTTTCCTTGCCATGAGTGCTTCTATTTCATCTAGATCCTCTTCTTCACTTTCACTTTCACTATCTCTTCTAGATGTGTGTCTTTGACTTGATTTGCTTATTCTCATAGAATACTTAAATGTAGACTCTAAGTTGGGTAAGACACTATTATCAAAGTTATTCATCTCAAATGAAATCAGTCTACCAATTAAATTATCAAGTGTAACTATGTTGTTTGATACTTCTCTCATTTCTTGAATAGAAGAAACTCTAATAGCATATACAGGCAGTAAGGTTCTTAAGATTTTACTTACCACTGTCTCCTCTTCAAGTGTACCTCCAACACCTCATATAGCATTGACTACTTCTTTTATTCTTGTGTTGTACTATGTGATGTTTTCTCCTTCTTTCATTCTGAGATCATCAAATTTTCTTCTAAGGCTGTCTACCTTGGCTCTCAAAACATTTGTATCACCTCCATGTACAAGCTTTAATTTGTCCCACATTTTCTTTGTATTTTTGTAATCCTTGACATCTTCAAATTATGCATCGGAGAGTGAGGAAGAAAGCTCTATAACCATGCAGTTATGCTCATGCTTCTCTCTCAATTGATCTACTGTAAAAGCTCCTGTAGGCAACACATATTTAGTATCTAATTATTGAGTAACATCATTACCAATACTTGATAAGTGGAGTCTTATCCTTCTCTTCCATGAAGCAAAGTTGTCTTTGTTCAACTTGGGCACATCTCGTCTATTCATCTTGCGATCCTAACTTAGGTCTTGAAACCTTCCTCCTAAGCACACAAGCTCTGATACCAATTGTTAGTAATAACTGAGAGGGCGGATGAATCAGTGGCTTCAAAAAAAATTTCTTTATTCTAACCACCAATCAAATAAACCTCAGATTATTATGTCCCTTACAAGATGCATGCCATGAAGTAATTTATAATAATTAACTATCTGTCGGTTTTCCTTTTTGACCTTATTCTCCTTGATTACCGATTAGTAGTAAAACTTATTTACCAACACTCAGTAAATATGCAGAGTATACCAATGAATCCAAAAATGTGTATGTGAAATTTAAAAGAGTAAAGTAATAACACACACACATAACACAAGGATTTTAACATGGAAACCCTATTAAGGGAAAAAACCACTGGGACCGGTACCCCAAATTCTCACTCTTCTGAAGAGAGCCCTGTTAGGAGCCAACCCTATTAAAGGTTACAAACACACTATTATGTGTGACCTTGTTAGAGGATTTTATACATAGAGGTTGTCACTTAGTATCAGGCAACTCAGTTTGCTACCTTCCTTGAATGAGCCTCCTTCTTAGATTGTCAATAGGATTTAGACAAATCTAGTGCTACTTTCATGAATCAACCTTTTTGGCACTCCTTGGGATGTACCTCAATATATAGAAGATTGTTAACTCCTACTCTGTTAAAAGACTTGATGCTTCAACGGTTAAACTGAAACATAATGAACTATTTCTAATGCAACTTGAATTGCAGATTTTTAGATCTATTTAAGTACATTACCTCTGTGATCAATGTATTAATTCAATTCTTTGTGCTCCACACTTTCTTCTCTGTGATGCTATGCTTCACTATTCGTCGGTGTTTGCAAAATTATTTAGGTCTCGTTCAACTTGATTGATCAGGAATGTATGAAGTTATCCTTCATCAGTTTCTCTTCAACATCCTCTTTCTATTCACTCCCCCCACTTCGTGATTGATATGGAAATGAATGAAGCTTGTCTCTTATATAGACATGATATTCACCATTTCTTGATTCTTGATTCTTGGCATGAAAACAAATCCAGCCAATCTAATTTAAAGCATAACTCCTGGTTTATCTCGTAGATATTTTTTTGCCAATTGTACAAATATTCTTTAAATCAATCACTTAACTCTGGTTGAATAAAATAATGAAAACAACCATTTAAGTCTATGTTTTAGCTCTTTCCAGCTAGATATTTTGTCATTTTCTAAACTCTTTGTTCTGTCAGTCAACTCTACAGTTAGTCGTTGGTGACAACTGTCAGTTCCGTCAATGTGACTCCATTCAGCTTCAAGATCTCCATCTATCAGGCATCATTGGATTTTACTCATCGGGCAACTCTGTTCTCAGCTTGTCAGGCATCCTATTATTTTACTTCATCAGGGAATGTTGTCTTCTGCTTGTCGGGTGTCACTGTGACTTTGGTTTTTTTCCTTTTACAGATGGTGTGCACTTCATTAGTGTTATCTGTCACTTAGTGAATTCTTGAGTTTTATGCATTGCTGAAAGAATAATCTTTCCTCCATTGATTCTCTAAAGTCTTTGGCATTATATACATGACCGTATAGATGATATCAAGTTGACATCAATGACAATACAAACCATTAACTGATTTAATGTCTTGCATTATCTTCAACTTAACATTATCTAACATTTAATCAATTACATGTCATCATAATGAAGCTTTTTGTTCAGTCTCTAGTAGAGGATGCTAGAGAATGCTTTAGAAGCCTTTTGAATGGTTTTGTTGCTTCCATGGATGAGTTAATTGAAATGTTTAAAGATCAGTATGGTGATAAAACAAACAAGGGATTCTTGCTCAATGAGTTCAATAACATCAAAAAGAATTACAATGAAGAGGTCACTGAGTTTAATACCATATTTCAAAGAGAAATGAACAAATTGTTTCAAAAAAAAAGGCTGGATGAAGAGGTATGTCTAGCAACTTATTTGAATGCCTTTGATTCTAAAATGGGATATGCTCTTAGGGATAAAAACCCTATAACTCTTACTAATGCTTATAAGATAGCAGTAAATATTGAAATGAACATAAGGGTGTTTGGTAAATTAAATAGGAGAGATGATTCAAGGTTTAGTAGGAGTAACCTAAAAGAACTAGAATATAAGGAATATAGGGCTCCTTAGAACAATAGGCCTTCTAAAAATAATACTTACAATCCTAAGAATAGAATGAAAAATCATCCTTATGGAACTCTGTTTAAGGATGGGAAGCCTATTGTTTCACCTAGAAAAGAGAAAACTGATAAAAGAACTCTAGGCCCTTTGCATAAAAATGTTGTCCATTTATGTAATGACGATTTCTAGTGTGAGGCTTGTGAAGCCCCACACAACCCTGATTTTTGTATTGTTTCCTTGGATTTGAAAGTAAATGAAGAACAAGGAAATGATGAAGGTAAACAATGTGATCATAACATGACAAATACCTATTCATGTCATGATGTAGATTCAGACAGTGAAACTGGAAATCACAATTCATATGGTTCACAAAGAAATGTAGAAAATCATCATCAACAAATTTTATCAGATAGTGAAGAAGAAGAAACTGGTGACCATATAAGATGTTATGCTCAAGACAATCAAGATCTTCCATTTATCAGGAAAGCTTCAAATGAGGAGAAAGCAAAGATTACTGCAAATTTAGTGAACAAGGCTAGAAGTAATTACCATTTAAGAAACAGAGTAGTGGGTGGTATTGGTAATCAGCCATCTGGTGTGTTTATAAAAGAAAACAAAATAGACACCAAATAAGTACAGAAGAAGGAAGGACCTAGGGAAAATGCAAAAAAACCTAAGGTCAAAATTGTGACAAAAGCCTTAGAACCAAATGTTGTACAAGAAGGAAAATCAAAAGAGCAAGAAACAAGTACTTCTACTTTTAGGGTAGAAAATAAAAAATCTAAAGAACCAACTCTGAATATACAGATTGAGGAAAATGATATTATTGTTGACAAATCAAAATCCTCAGATATAAAATATACTCCAGTGGATATGGGTCACTGTTTATCTCAAATGACTGTGAAAGTGCCATTTTTAGAAATGATGAGAATCAAAGAACATAAAGAAAAGGTTTTGTCATTATTAAATAGTGTGCCTACAGTGAAGTTTCAAAATATATAAAATGTTGATAAGAAACCAATTAACAAAGGGAAGGAAGTTGAAGCATTAACTTCTGAGATTCCTCAACTTTTCTTAAACACAACTTCTTCCCCTAAAGTTGTTGACCAATTTTTTATTTCACTGGTAATTAATGGAAGGATGCTAAAAAATTGTATGATTGATTTAGGAGCATCAAACATTTTTATGCCAGTGGAAATTATGAGGTCTATGGGACTACAAGTGGACACTCCTCATGGGAGATGTCAAGCAATGGATTCTAGAGAAGTCCCTGTGATTGGTACCATTGAATCCATGCCTTATAAATTAGCAATATGTCCTAATGTGGTGTTGAATATGAATGTTCTTGTTGTTGATATACCAACACACTATGGGATGTTGTTGACAAGAAACTGGAGTGCTTCAATGGGAGGTAGTATACAAAGTGATTTATCATATGCTACTTTCAACATTGCTGGAAATAATGTTAAGGTATCAAGGGAGGGTAGAACTCCTCACATGATAGAATGGTTTGAAGACACTAACATTAATTGTTGCAATGATGTGGATATGGAGAATTTCAGAGTGTAGAGGAATGATCATTATCATCAAAGTGAAAATATTGATCCTCTCGTCAAAGAGTTGAGCGTACAAAGTGATGGATTGTGGAAAATGTATTTTGATGGAGCTTACTCAAAAGAAGGGTCAGGAGCTGGTGTGTTATTGGTCTCTCCATCAGGTACAACTTTTAAATATTCCTTTTTTTTGTCCTTCCAATGTACAAATAATACTGCAGAGTATGAAGCTTTGTCTTTAGGGCTAGAAATCGCCATCAAACATGGAATTAAATGTTTAAAGGTTTGTGGTGGTTTTGAATTAGTGGTAGCCCAAATCAGATCCAAATATGTAGTAAAGAATGATAGATTAAAAATGTATAAATATGCTATTTGGACCAAATTGAAATGTTTGATGCCTTTGATATAAGCTGGATAGAAAGGTCAAAGAATATAATGGAAGATTTCTTAGCAAATGTTTCTCTAAAAACTGATGATCAGACCTTACATGGGGTGTCAATACTGGAAGTCAAGACAAGACCAGTTGCTCCAGATAACATGTCCAACTAGCAATTTTTTCAGGATGACCAAGATATTCTGAGATTCATTCAATGTCTAGACCATTATGAGAACTAGAGCATAGACTGTAGTACTTTGCTTGAAAATAATGATGGTAAAGACTATATTTTAGGAAGTGACATTGTCCAATTAGGTTCTAATCAAATTCCTAAGGGTCTGGTTGAACTTGAGGCATTGGAGGAAATAAATTTAGGATTAGAAACTAGTCCTCAAGTTGTTTACAATTGAAAAGGTTTAGATTCTCATATAAGGATTTATTTGATTAAATTACTGAGAAAATATAAGCATGTTCTTGCATGGTCATATGAGGACTTAAAAGCTTATAGGGAAGACCTTTTCCAACATGAGATCCCACTAAAATCAGAGGTAAAACCATTTAGGAAAAAATAGAGGCCTATCAATCCTTTACTGGGTCCTAAGATGCAGCAAGAGTTGATGAAGTTAAAGGATGTTGGGATTATACAGCCTATCAGACCCTCAACACGAGTCTCAAACTTGGTGCCAGTGAGAAAAAAGAATGGTGACATCAGGTTGTGTGTGGATTTCAAAAATTTAAATATTGCTTCATTAAAAGATAATTATTCCTTACCTAATATGGAAGCAATGTTACACAAAGTGACTAGATTTGAGTTGCTGTCAATGATGGATGGTTTCTCAGGATATAACCAGGTTTTAGTTAAAGAATTAGAACAGTACAAGAATGCATTTACCACTCCTTGGGGAACCTATGTTTATATTAGAATTCCATTTGGACTGATAAATGCAGGAGCAACTTTTTAGAGGGCTATGGATGTTTCTTTTAAATAATTTATTGACTTGTTCATGGTCATATATCAGGATGATCTAACTGCATATTCTAAGAAAGCTGAAGGTCATTGTGAACACCTGAATAAAAATTTTAACAAAGCTTTAGAATATGGTGTTTCATTGAATCCTAAGAAATGTCATTTTGCAGTACAGGAATGAAAGTTGCTAGGACACATAGTGTCTAATGATGGGGTAAGAATAGACCCTGAAAGAGTAGAAGCAATCCAAAAGGTCGTTGCTCCAAAGAACCTGAAAGGAGTACAACCTTTCTTAGGAAAGATTAATTTTGTCAGAAGGTTTATAGTAAACTTTGCAAAAATTGTCAAACCTATCATAAAGTTGCTAAAGAAAGATGCAAAATTTAATTAGAATGAAGAAGCTCAAATGGCATTTGAGAAAATAAAGAAGGCAGTGCAAGAGGCTCCTGTTTTAAAATCACCTGATTATAGTAAGCCCTTTTCTTTGTTTTCATTTGCATCTTATCATAAAATTTCTTTTGTGTTACTACAAAAGGATGAACAAGGGTTTGAACATCCAATAGCCTTTTATAGTAAATCTCTTCAAGCTACAAAGTTAAATTATGAGATGATGGAGAAGCAGGCATATGCTTTGGTAAAAGCTATAAAATATTTTAGACCATATTTGGTCTGTGCTAAAGTACAAGCATATGTCCCGCATTCATCAATAAAGGATATTCTTATTCATTCAGAAGTCACTAGTAAGAGGTGTAAGTGGATAAATAGAATACAAGAATTCAATCTTGAAATCTACATTACAAAGTTAGTAAGGGGTCAAGGTTTGGCCAAACTCATGATAGAGGATAAATTGGATTTAGTTCAATTAAATGATGTAGAGACATGGGATCAGACAGTCACAAGTATAGAAAGACAACCATTTTATACTGATATTGTGTTTTTCTTGAAAAATGCCAAGTGTCCTGATAATATGACAAAAAATCAAAAGAGGAGTATGAAGTTGCAAGCTTAGAAGTACACCTTAATTCAAGGAGACCTATATTGGAAGGATAAAAATGGTGTGTTACTGTTATGTTTGGATAAAAATCAAGCTGAAAAAATATTGAATGAAATGCATACTGGGATATGTGGTGGGCATTTTTCTACAAAAACTACTGCTCATAAGATTTTAAGGCCAGGGTATTATTGGCCCAGTGTTTTTAAATATACCTATGCATTTGTCCGAAAGTGTGAGCCTTACCAAAGGTTTTCAAACAAGTTAAAGTTCTCAGGTGCCCTACTGTTAAATCCTGTAAGTGCCGAGGCACCTTTTTCCATGTGGGGTACTGACTTTATTGGGGAATTGTCATAAAAGTCTAGTGGAGGACACAGTTGGATATTAGTGGCTACTGATTACTTTAATAAATGGATAGAAGCTATCACCACTAAAAAAGCAACAAGTAAGATAGTTACAGAGTTTTTATTGCAAAATATTTTAACTAGATTTGGTATCCCAGCCAAATTGGTCAAGGATAATGCCATGTGTTTCAGATCTGATGAGATCAAAGACTTTTACAATGAATATGGGATTATAATGTCATGTTCATCCCCAGGAAAATGGCCAGGCAGAATCTAGTAACAAAAGTATTCTGAAAATTTTAAAGAAAACCTTAGAAAAGAACAAGAGAGCCTGGCATACAAGGTTGAGATTAGCCTTGTGGGCCGATAGAATAATAGTTAAGAAGGCTACTGGTAGATCATCATTTGAGCTAGTGTATGGTTTGCAGGCTAGGATGCCTGTAAATAATCTGTTACCTATATACAAGTTCATACAAGAGGAAGAATTAGAAGTCTCAGATCCAATGAAAGACAGAATATTACAGTTGACTGAGCTTGATGAGATCAGAAGAGAAGGACAGAAAGAAAACATAAATTTTCAACAAAAAATGAATTATATATTTGATAAAAGAGAAAGTTGCAGAAAGTTTGTATCTGGTGACCTAGTGCTCCAATGGAATGTAAGATCAGAAGACAAAGGTAAGCATAAAAAGTTTGAATCTTTATGGCTGGGGCCTTTTATTATTACTAAAAGTTTTGGGAAAGATTCCTATATTCTAAAGAACATGGATGATGAAGAATATGAGTTTCCAGTGCATGGGCAATTTTTGAAACCTTTCTTCAATTAAAAACAAAGTTTTATGCACCAGTAAATTTGTACCATATTGTATAGCGGTTAGTTTTCTTTTCTATTGTGTGTTTCCCTTTGATCTGTAGTTTAGTCTTCGCTGAATAAGAGGTATGGAACTAGAGATTCTATGATTCTTTGCCATAAACTTGCGTTTAGCCATCCACAGATAGAGCCACTGTTGGTTGTTTTTCCTATTTTTGAAGTTTGCCCTGAAAATTTTGAGGGTGCCTGCCTTTCCTGTACCCTGAAAGTTGAGTTCATAGTTGAAAATGGTAATATCCTACTACAAATAAATCTGTTGACCTCAAAATCCTTTTTGAAAAGACCAGAAACCCTAAGCCTTTGGGTCATTTTCATTTGAAATATGAAAAAGCCCTAATTTTCAAGTCACGATTATGTTTTAACGTTAACTTTTTTGGGCATAGGTTATGAAATAAATCATGTGCTTTTTAGACAGGTCACCAAGTCTCTGAATGTTGAAAGAATATTCCATTTGGTTTAGAGACTCAAAAAAATGCTCTTGTCACGTTATCTACAAGAGAAAAGGAATATGTCACTTTGGTTAAGATATTGAGTGGTAACCATCCATCAGATGAAAGATCTAACGGTGGTCAGAAAGTCTCGCAATAAGCCTTGCAGTTAGTAAATTATTCAGTGACTTTGATATACTATGGTCGTGGTGTCTCCAAATCAAATCAAAGTTAAGTGGTGAGTTTTAATGATTACATTATCACTGAGTCTCGGGATAAAAAGTGAGTTAAGTTAAAGGATTCAGAGACTTGGAGATAACCGTAAGCAAAGAAAAGATATATAGTTTCCGCATAGTCACTGATCAGTTTTGACAAGTCAACATTCATTCAGAAATTAAGAGACAAGCAGTAATAAAGAGACACATGTTCCAAAATATAAGTGATTAAAATATGCAGTCACATAGTCTCAGAATGTAAAGTTTGACATATGGCGACTAAGAGACTAAAGAGAATATTATATTCTTGTCACCATGTCTCCAAGCAAGTTAGATTTTCTATGAAGATTTCAAAGACTAAGTAGAGCTGTTGGATGATGACAGATGAGAAATCAACGGTAGTCATCAAGTCTCCAGGTGAAAAGGTTAAAGGTAATTTCTTTAAGCGACTTAGAGACAGAAGGAAATAAATGTAACATTGAACTATAGTCACCAAGTCTCCAGTATAAAATAGTTAAGTGATAATTATTTGGCAATTAAGAGACATAAGCTTAAGTCATGAAGTCTCATAAAGAATTAATATAATTAAGAGACTTAGCAATAAGCATTTGATTAAAAGGAGATCTACAGTAGATGGGATGTCACATGATAAACTCAAAGTTAGGATCTCCTTTTAGCGACTTGGATTTCTTCAGTCGCGTGATCGCTAGAAGCTGACTAAGGTTAAACTAAAGTAAAGGAACACATCTTGTCACCGGGTCTCTAAAATAATTTAGGGTTAAAAGAAATATTAAGCGACATAGAGATAAAGCACAGTCGCTAGGTCACCAGATAAGGAAAATGACGAATACAGTAAGGAAAAGTTAAAATTGATGCTGACATGTTACGATTGAAAAGTCACTGGCCAATAGGAAGGCATAACAGTAATGACAAGGTGGAAAAGTTGATGAAAAGAGCCAATCGCATCATTTTTCTTAACCCTTGATCAATTTTAATAAGAATTTTTCATGAATTTGTCATTCATACGAATTAGATTGCCTATCATGATCAAAGGCTATAGCTAGAATTTATATTAATGGCATAGTATGTGAAAATGAAGGCCAAAATGATGGATTTTCCAATAATGAGCTGCGTACTTTGAGCATTTTTCCATAAATAGACAGTATTGTGTTCATTATCACTTACCCTGCATTCAGATTTTTAGAAGCGGAGAATTTGTTAAGTTTTCTATGTCCGAGAAAATTGAGAATTGCTTCCCTTTCTGAAGAGTGAATTGAGCTAAGTTTTTATAGAATTCAAAGTAATTGGTGTGGTTTTTAGAGCTCTCAAATTATTTCAATACATTTTAGTTCAGAGTAAGGGTTTCCTGTGATAGATTTGTTTCAATTTCGCTGCTAAAAATTTAGAACATGACATAACAGAACAAGATGAGTCAAGCATTGAGTATGGCTTCAACAAGTGGAAGAAACAATGATGTAGATGACGATGCCAAGGGAAAGAGGAACTATTCAAATGAGTTCTTGAAGTTATTGCCAGGTTCTACACAGAATAAGAGGGCAAATGCTGATATCCTGGTTGATGAGTTGGTCAAGATCAGAGATGCAAAGACACCAGGAACATCAGGTTATTCTTTGTTCAATTACTTTTATAAAAATTCTGATGGAGCTGTGCCTATTTTGAATCCTTGGACATGTGAACTGGCTAGCTTATTAGCTCCTGATGTGTTTGTAGATGCTGATTTTATTTTGGCCCTAGCAAATAGTTATGATGAGCTTAGTAAAACAATTAAGAAAAGAGATGGGACTGTGTTACTTGCTTTGAATAGAAATTCATTTATGCAAGCATTTAACCTTTATCATCAAACGTCAACTGAAATCAACCTCAATAAACAAGAAGAGAGGTATGAAAGGTAGTCTGGGGTTGTTATAAATATGATAAAGAAACACATGCCAAAGGAGACAAGGAGTTATATTGCCCCTATAGCAGCTTTGGCTCCTTATTGTTATAAAGGTTTAAACCACTACATTAAATATATTTCCTATGCATTGTGTAGAGTGCTAGGGAGAGATGGAGGTGCAAAGAGGATAAATGCAGGTATTTTGAAGATGGTTTTAGATATATAGGATGTGTATACAAGAAATAGTTATGATTATATCCAGTATATTATTGATAGGATGCATGAGGGTTTTATGGCTATCAAGAAGAGGGACAAAGAGCCCAAGTTTCTGCATTATTCTATTTTGATGCATTTATTGCTTTATTTCAATTATCCCATAATGGATATATAGAATTTGAATCCCCAAAGGTTCCATTTCAATCAGCCCAACCTCATTCAATTATAGATTAGAGTGTGGAACTCCACCGCTAAAGATTGTGATTTCTGTGGATTTGAGAATTGGATTGTGTACCCTATAATGAAAAGCCTAGGAGTGAACAAGACCAGGTTACCTGCAAAAGTATTGCAGCTTTTGAGGCCATGTGAGTATGTTGATAAGTGGCCTAGTGATCAAAATTGGGGACATTTCTACCTGGGAAACAACTTTACAATGATAAGAGTATATGGATGTTCACATCCTCCTCAAATTCTCCCATATCATGTTCCAACTAGGATAGTTGCAATGGAATTTATCTGGCAGCTAATGATGACAGATCAGGAACACTTGGCACCACATAGAAAGGGGACATTCACTCGTACATAATTCAAAGTGTATCAGTTTATAATTGGAAAGAAGGCCATAGATCCAATAAATAATTGGATGATTCATTACAAGATGAGTGTAGCCTTATGCAGATACAATGATATTGAATGATTCATTGAGGGAGCCAAGAAGCTTCTAACCCCTACCATACCATATAACTATGTACATGAAGAGGGTTTGGAGGAGGACGCCATCAGAAATATTTTGGAAGAAGAAGAAGTGGTGAGAAGAGAAGATAAGATCCAAGAACTTATGGACTTGGAAAGGCGGGTCGGGAGAAAAGGGATGAGTTTTGGAGGGTTCTACCCTAATTTTCCTTATCTCAAGAGGATAGATGCAATGATTGAAAATCACACACTTCTATGTAATCAGCTGGAAGAAGCACTAGTGGTACCTAAAAAGGGCCATAGAGAAAATTCAGAGTCAGAGTATGACGATGATAGTGATCAAGGTTGTCCTTCTCCTAGAGCTCACCCAGATTACCAAGCTGTACCATTAAAGATTACAGCAGAAGGATAGGAGTATATTGTTGACCTAACAAAGGTCCCATAGCATGAGACTATTGATGAGCCTATTTTCAAAAGGAAAAAGCTTGATATTGGTGAAGCTTCACATGCTTTAACCTCTGTAAGAAAGGAAAAAAAGAAGGATATAGTGAGTGTCCTTATTCCTAGAAATAGACCTTATGATCACTAGTTGAGGAAAGAGATTAGAAAAGGAAAGAAACTACAACAGTAGGTTGAAGAAGAAATTGAATTACCTCTCCTAACCGGTATTAGTGAAAGAATTATCCATCAGAAAAAGTTCTTTGATGATGATAATTTCATCAAAACTTAGGAGTTCAAAGATTTCCTTAGGTGGAATAAATAGAAACAAGTGAGTGAACAACTAAGATTGGAAGGATGAGAACCAGTCAATAATGAGGCCCTCCTAGCCATACAAAAATATGATCTTGAGTCTAAAGAAATGACTCCTGAGGAGGCCAAGAAGTTGGTCAAAGAAAGTGGTGTGTTACTTGCTGAGGGTTGGGATATAGCATCAGCCTTCACAATAGATCAAAGTAGAAGGCAGCTAGACTTGGAATTGACATCTAAAGTACAAGTTGGTGAAATGATCAAAGGATTTGGATATGATCCAAAATATCAAGCAGCTGCAATGTGGAACCTAGCTACTAAAGATCAGAAACCAGCTCTGTTAAGCATTCAAGAGAGCATGGTGGGGAATCAGATGGTATGGTCAGTCAACAACACAAATGACATGGAGATTTCTCAAATTTTGACTTATTGGGCACGTCTAAATGAGGATAAAACAAAGCATCTATCCCAGAAATGTGATATTTTGATAAGTGAGGCTAGTGCCATAGCCAAAGATAGGGAGATGTGTTACATTAAGATACATGCTTTAGAAAATTCATTTGAGGATTTGACTAGGAAATTATTGGAAAAGCCTGAAGTTATCCCTGCCACACCCAAAGAAAGTATAAATGCAGAAGTCCAGGTAAAGGAAATAGGGAACAATGCAGAAACAGGGGAAGGGATAAGTGAGTGTAATGAGAGGGTCTATGGACCATTAATAAATATTTTCCAGCATAGGATAGATATCCTGAAAGATAAAATTGACTTGGTACTAGCTGCATATAATAAATTACCTATTTTACATGCTGAGGAAACTAGTTACCTTAATATTTTGAATCCTTATTTTTCAACTTGGCCAAATAGGACACAACTTTTTGAAAGCTTGGCCTCTTTGCAGCCACATAGGCAGGATTTTCCAAAGATAGTGACCGAGGTTGGTGAAGAGATAGCCAAAATAAATGTGACTTTACCTTTCTTCAAAGGTAAGTTAAATCATATTGAGGCAAGATTGAGCCTATTCGGAGTAGATTTCAATAGATTCATTCCTCCAGTCAAGGGAGAAGACAATCAAATCAAAGCTTGGGCAGCTTGGAGGGAAGATTTTGATAGCAAGTTGCCTGGTAAAGAGGCATTTATTGCAAATGGAGATTTAGATATGGAATACTACAATAAAATCCTGGATGAAGCATTCAAGGCTGAGACTAAGATGAATAAATTTGTGACAGATGTTAAAGGAATTACAAATGCTAGGTAGGACAGGAAAAGAGAACAATTGCAAGATATTCAAAGTTTTAGTTGGCCTGTAGAAAGTGATATGGCAGCATGGGATATAATGACAAAGCCTAAGAAGAAAAATCCTACCACAATTGACCTCGACATAATTGATGAGGAATAAAGGAATGTCAGAGCACCTTTTATAGATTTCTTGGAAGACAAGCAGGTTAGTCATCACCAAAATCAAGTCAGAGACTATCCTCAGCATACACAACCAAAGATGTCAAAGATCACATGAAGACAAAAGAGCAAATTGGATTTCATCCTCTGTTTTGTCTTTCCACCGCTTGGTTTGTCTTGTCTTTTGTTTTATCTGTATTTAGGGTTAGGTATCTAAAACCATCTGAAGCTTGTTGAATCCTTTCCTTAAAAGGAATCTAAGATGGTTTAGATATATATATAGATCAATTTTTTAACTTAAGAAGGTCATGAAATATAATTGTAAGCCAGACTACAGATTTGTGTCTGAGTTTTTTGAGCTTTTGGTCTTTATATGTATGAATCAGGAATATAAATAAAATACAGTGCAGCTTCTCTTCTATATTGTTGTTGTCTCTTTACTTATTGTGTATGCTCTTTTACGTTTAATCTGTAAGGCATTTTAAGCATATTGGTTACAAGGTAGATATCTAATTGCTTGCAAGTTTCCTTCAAGGGAGGAACTAAGTTTTGTGAGTAGTTTTAGGGATCATAACAATATCTAAGGATTTAATACGGTGATGTGAAAGTGACAGGGTAATTTGTAAGGCATCTTACTTGAGTTTCATATAGATTGTAAGGCAGTCTATAGTATCTTTATTTACTTTTATGTGGATTTGCATCTTTGACTCTGTAGCCCAAGGATAGGCATTGGTCTACAATCTATCAATTGGTTTATCATCATCCAAGTAATTCAAAATATACAAATCTCTTACATTTACAGTCAGACACATATTAGTTTAAGTAATTGTATGAAGATATACAATTCATTTTACTAATCCCTTTGAGAGAGGATTAAAATAGGTTGCCCTTCCTAAGTTTTGAGAACTAAAAAAGAAGAAGGATGAACATCCTTAAAGCACTACTATTTGTTGTTATCATTTCAATAGTTTTCATGGTTAAGCTTTGTATCAAGTTGTTTTCACTCTTATGTAGATTAATTTACAAGATAATATAGTAAACAAGCAAAAAATCAATATCCACATTTACTTATACTGTGAGACAACAATTATATATAGGTAATACCTGCTTGGGTATTGTGGAACCTAAAAAGAAGGATGTGATAATAAGTTTCCCTAAATATTATCATAAATCTTCATCAATTAGAGTTTTCTCTTGCTTGGATCATTAGTTTCAAAATATTGGCAGTCATAGAGTTAATCAAGTATTCAAGCACCTCTTGAAAGTTCAGCAAGAAAAAACCCTAACAGACACCACATGTAAAGGCAAATTTACTTTTACCATTTGACATTATGAAAAAAAAGACAAAATATCTAGGTGTCCCCTCTTAGAATCCTCTATTTTGAGGTATTTGGATACTTGTAAGAGGTTGTAGGAGCATCTCTGGCAGTTATGACAACTGTCATAAGATTCTACATGACAACATTTATGATAGATTCCTTACACAGGTGGGCATGCATGAGAAATGCCTTATAACAACTATAAGAGCATCTATAAGAGGCTATTTTTTCGGGGTGGGTGTTAGGTTTTTCCAAGTGATTTTTTTTCCTATTCTTTTATGATACCACAATGGTATTCATCCTCACAAATTCCTATAAATTTAGGCCTTGAGCTAGAGATATTCATTTAGTCTTGTTCAATTTCCAGGGTAACAAAATGCTACTAGATTTTCTACATAGGTCTACAGAGAAGTGTATTGTTTTTGTATTCTTCGTTGGATTATTAATATACTTTCCTCTCTTTTTGTGGTAGAGTTTTTTCCCGAAAGGGTTTCTCCACGTAAATCTGGTATTTTATGTGCAATAATTTTCTAGTTCTTGTTTTAAGTTTACAATCACATTATTGAGGGTTAATCTTTGGTTTCAAATTTGCATAAATAATTAGTTTAAGTTCTTATTGCAAGCTTTCTTCATCTTCCTTTTCAACAATTATCTCTATCTCTGTCTATCTCTATGTTTATCTCTATCTTCCTCCTTATCTCTATCTCCTTACCCCTTCTCTCAATTTCTCTTTCCCCCTTTATTTCTCCCTCTTCCTATCCCTATCTCTCCCTCTCTCCCTATTGTGAACATAAGATGAGCCATTATTTTCTTGATTCAAAGTTTTCCTTTCAATCATGTTTGGATACCAATAAGTTGATGCATTGTTGATGTTATCTATTGTCCATTGAGTCCTTTTTTGCATGAAGAAAAATAATTTTCTTTACAACATAGTAATTGACCTCATCTACTACACAAAGGTATACCAATAATAGACCAAAAATTTCTTTTATTGAGCCTCCATACCTCTTTGACATACTCATTGCACACCAAGGTGTGATTGCTAGTATATAAAAATCTAAAGGATGACTCTTGAACTTTCATATTTATCTTCTAATGTTAATAGTTATCATGTTATCCAATGTAATTGGTTTATAAGAGCTAAATATTAGTCTCATTTACACTTAATTTATTGTATTTGTAAATATTTTCAAATAAATAAATAAATCATATGATATGTTATTCATTACTAGAACTCGCCTAGATGATGAGATCGTTTTAATTTTCTTTGTATAATTTTGATTGTTCTTTTAAAACAACTTTTCTCATTGGTTTATTATGTTTGATTCTTTGGTCAACAAACTACCAAACAACCTACTGGTCTCAATGCAAATTGATATTTTGTTGATAACTTGCTATGATTATTTATTGATTCTCAACTAAATTTACTTGTTCGCTATATGGAATGTATCATGGAGAGGCATGATATTATAGTTTTGATTAGTTTGGATTTGTTTCATGGAGTTTCAACTGTTATATTTCTTCATATATCTAGGTTGCCCAACACTAGATTAAATATTTTCTTAGTGTCAATAATTTCATACGAGTACCAATAGTGAATGAATGCCTTCCTTGTAAAAGGATTTTGATGGAAGCTTTCCTTTTGAAAGGTCAAGGGGCTTTTTTCCCTAGCTAGTGCATGCCTAAGAGAGACCAATCACCGTTTAGAATTTTATTTTCTTTATTTTGTAGTTTGCATCTTTTGAATTCACGATATGATCTTTGTTGCATGCAAATAGATCAAGCACGTTCACAAGCTTCTCTATTTATTAGAAATATGTTAAGGATTTATTTTTTTGTTATATAATAAGGTTTACGCTAGAAGAACAAGTCATCTAATAGATTTATTAAATTCAATTTTAAATCTTAGATTTTTGACTCCATATCAACATTTGACATTCTCAGCCACTATTAAATTGAGTGATACCAATGATTCACAAGACTCTATTATTAATTTAATGTTGAAAAGCATCTCTTAAAAACAAAATTATGAAATAGAAATTATATTATGAAATATACATTATAAGGTTTAATAAATTTACCATTATTATTATTTTCCTACTAGATTAAATCAATACTTCTACCTACTCAAAACTTTTAAGTTATAATACTAATAATAATAAGACGAACCAACCTTTTTAAGTATTCTGTAGCTAAAAGAAATCGACCACGTTCAAGATCCCTTTATGGAAGATTATTAAATCTATTGATTGATTTTTCTTTAGTGACATGAAATTCTTTCTCCTGATCATATGAATGATTAGAGTATTATAGTATTTTGAAACCAGCCAAACGCCAACAGAACCAATTTGCATTCTGATAATATGAAAATCCACAAGAATGCAAGAATTTTAAGCTTAATCTAAGTTAGGTAAGATGATAATAGAGATTTTATCTTTACCATAAACAGATTATATGAATGTGATCTGTAAATTGACCTTAATATGTACTATTATAGCCTCTGTGGACAAATTAGTTTTATATCTATCATTTTAAATGATAGGAACTCGAACAAGTCGGAGCAGACATGAAACCCAAATTAATATGTTATTCAAATACATTATGCGACTGGTCAAGTGACTCTAAATAATAAGAGCAGACATTTTGCACCTTACATCAGACTTAAATAACACATTCTAGTTTTGACTTGTTTAAGTGGTTCATTAGAAATTAAACAAGACCAGCTTATTAACATGATTTAAAATAAGCCACCTAAACAAATCAAAACTAAAAATGTATTGTATAAACCAAACTTCTACATAATACATACTACATTGTTTGCCGAAATATCTAACAACTACTCTTAAAATCTTAACTTGTACCTCTCTCATGTACTAAAAGAAATGATATTAATAAGTAGATGGTCACAATATTCAAAGTGCTATAAGAAAAACTATTTGAACTAAAGGAAAACAAAGCGAAGAAAGATAAAAATTGTCGATTTCAGAAATGTTATATATACATGTATTCATGTTCAACTAATGAACATGTTGAAAACAAGTCACATCTGAACGAAAGATGGACTCGTCATATAAAGACTAATACACAAATAAAAGATCTTAGATTTGAATCCTAACTGATCCATAAAAATTTCAACAAAACACTACAAAAATTCTCAAGAGCCAATTACTTATACTCCACAAAAACTGCAAAATGGAGAAAACTCTTTGCCTTAGCCTTAGACATCCTTGTTACTGTGTGAGGAGAGCAGCAAACTGACACATCTGGCAATGATATAAATTCTTGCCCATTTTTCATTAAAAACTCCCTTGCAACTCTTTTTCTCTCCCATTTTCCTAATCTCACCATCTCTTCCATTTGCACTGCTATTTTTCATCTGAGAAGGTGAAGAAGAAGAGCTTTGCCCAGCAGAGAAGCAGAAGCAGGCACACATTTTTCACTGTTTTAATTGAAAAACTTTACAATCTTAGATTCTATTTATACACCAAAGTACTTCAGTCAAACGTTCAAAACGGTCAATAGGTCTTTGAAGGTCTTTTCCATGCACGCAGATAGCAAAAACAGTCCAAAACTGTTAATATTTGTTTTAATACTTCAAAAAAGTCCTTTGCATGCTATGGGTGAAGGTGTACAAGGGAATGAGCATTTGTATTGAAAATGGGTCTGGTTTTGAGGTGCGGGCAGGGACAAAGGGTTTTGTACGCGGTAAAGAGGGGTTTTGTCTGGGTTTATGCACAACATTTTTTAATTTCCACACGAACGACTACCGGATTATCAGGGATGAATGAAAACTGACGGCTGTTGTTAAATGTTTATATATATATTTTTGGATGGAGATGCCCAAAGCACAAAGCAGGTTCCATGGTTACATCATAGACTGCCTCTTCTATTCCACATTTTCAGCTTCATCTTAGAATAGGGGGACAGGGACATGGACATGACATGGAAATGGAGGCCTCTTCGTTAATATTGATAAATTTTGGTTTTCTAATAATTTTGGTTATTCTCTACATAAAATGGTACGAGTGCAAAAATACAAATCGGCATAATTCAACATGTTCGCATCTTTTTTTTAGCATTTTTATATCATTGTGGAGGTGGATTATTAGAATCAAACTAGTGAAAAATTGCACTAAAATCTACGTGGTATACAAAATTGGGTTTTCGTAAAGCCTTTTACATTGTGCTATTTTGTGGGGAGAATAGTGGTGTCATGTTGTAATTATTGTTCACTCCTTGTTCACCCAACACCTTAGTTATTAACTTTAAAGAAAAATAAATAAAAAAGATAAATAAAAGCTCATTAATAAATATGTCATGCACCAATAGTCATCCACGTGTACCCCTAGTAGTGAGAATTTCTTAACAACTACTGGGACATTTGTGCATAAGTATTGGCAATTTTTGAGGTGGTTGTAGTTGGTGCAGGAGCACCTAGGCTAACTCCTAGTTTCATATTTTGGTTGTGGCTTGTACTGACCCTAGCCAAGTTAGGTGTATTTGCTTAGACCTTAGAAGGTCTTGTGACTTTCTACCTAGGTGGATTTGACTAGGATCAATCCAATCTAGTTGTTTTTGCTTTGATAGTGTTTAGTGCTTTAGTAAGCCTAAAAGTGGGAATCTAGGTCTAAAATCCTTTAAGGCTTAGGCAAGCTTGGAATTGAGCCTAAGATAGCATCTATGATGTTTCTACATCAGTTGGTATAGATTAGAGGCCATTAAACTAGGTTATGGGCAAAATTATAAAAGTTGTCAAAATGTTGTCATGATAACATTTGCAACTTTGCAAATTTGCATGAACATTGGCAAGAAATGATTCCCTTCGATGTTTGAGGATGGGTAGTTATTGTAACCACCTACAAACATGGGGAAGACATAAAATACCACGAGGAGGCTCATTTCCCTAGGTTAGCTGATGTGGAGAAGATTTTGAAATTGAAGGAAGTTGCTTTGTTTACTCTTTTTGTTCACAGTCGCCTACTTTTGATAGTTAGTGTTCTTGAATGGATTGAATCACTCAATCTTGACTTGGATTATTGTAGTTAGGCTAGTTATAGTACATTTTGTTTTGGTTTGAAGTTTATAGGTTGTCATTAGAGTAGCTTTGTAAATTCATTTCTTGTTTAGCAGTTTACTCGTGTTGACAGAGCAGTTTTGTGAAAAATGGCTCCCCCATAGATCTCCACCGTGCATTTCATTATAGCCTTGAGGGATACGGTAGGGGAGCCCTTGTATAGTGTACATATGGAGGGAGGATCTCAAAGAAGCAGTTTAACTAATTTTAATGGCTAGCCCTAGGCGAGTCCAGTGTATCTGGTTAGGTGTTTACCAGTGAACTAATGGTGTTTGAATACATAGGTATAATTTGCAGAATGAAACCAAGCATGGTTTGTAAGACTTGAGGTTATACAGACACCTCCTAAGAAGATTAGGCCTTTCCCAATCCATTTGGGTACATTTTCAAGTAGAAGTCACTAAACTAAACCAGAATAGCCCAATTAGCCCTATTTGCCCTTAATTCTAGGAATCCGCTATATGGAGACCTTGGAACCCTAAGACCTAAAAAATCTCTCATGTCTTGGAGAAGGGTATCAGAATATCAACTTTGCTTTTGGGGTTGTTTGGGAATATTTTGAAGTGGGGAAAACTAGTCAATTAGGGCTAGAAGGAGTATTAGGCCTACAAGACAAAATTCATTAAGAGTCTTGAAATTGTTTGAAATAGTCTTGATACCCTATCCTAATGGGATCAATTGAAGCTCAAGAATTTTTCCAAGTATGGATTATACCCCCTACAAATACTTGCTAAGGAAAGGAGACCAAAAAGGAACTTGGAGTCTTCAAAGAAAGAGCAAAGGAGTGAAGTGAAACTTAATGATAGTTATCCCCTAGTGAAGCACATTGGTTACTAGCTCTTGGATTGGTATTGAAGAGGTCCTGTTAGCAATTTTTTTTGTAGAATCTATATAAGCATCATTGCTTAACTCTATGACTCCCAACTCCTGATTAATGCAAGTAAAATAACTAACCAATGAGGATTTGATCCTCCTTCTACTTTGAGCTCCACAGACTCAGGTGGGTGTACCTCTTGACTTATTGTCTTCCAATAAATTAGACAATGGATTTAGGGATTCTCACAATGATTTACTAATGTCTTTATTGCAACTGATGCAGAGCTTCAAAATCCAATCCATGATTTTAACAAGAGTAAATAACATTGCATAAAAATGGCCAATGTGACAAGGATATTCATCCTTCTTCTCTTCAAGTTTAAAACTCGGGAAGACTAACCTAAAGGATTCAGTTATTCAATGAATCACCAACAATGTTTGTACTATTCAATATAGATTCTAAACATCCATGCTCTTAAATAGGAAATGAAAAGATATTCATATTTTAAATGATTGATCCTGAAAACTGCTAGACCAGCAAAGACCAGTGCCTTATCTATTGGGCAACAGAGTCAAATAAACATACGTCCACAGAAAACCCTCTAACTCCAAACACACAAAAACCAAGTGAAGTCCCTTACAAGTCACTCTTTTCACTCCAACACCTGGACATCAAATTTATGTGCAAACCTTGAACCCTCAGAATTTGTCTCTAAGATTTGCTCCCTCCTTGAAAGAAACTCAAAAACACAACTCACAGCTACCTTATAACTAGTGCATTAAAATGCCTTACAAATTAACACACAATATTTCAAGACAAGACACAAAGACATCAACAAGTATTGAACATGGATTCTATTGTTTTTCATTAAATTTCTATCTGATTCAGCATATTTACAAGACAAAGAACTCGGATTGACAAGACTCCAAAACCAGGAAACTGCCCAGTAGTGTTAATTTGAACATCTTTGTAACAATAGAGAAGAAAAAAGATATAGGGAAAAAGGAAAGCCAAATTCAACCACCGACACCTGTCTGTTTCCAAACAAATATCTTCTCCTCCAAAGAAATTTGATCTCCTTCAACAACTGCCTCTTCTTTGCAATCATCATTTTTAACCAATTTGATTCCAGGCTTCTTCAAAATCTGATTTCATTCTATGTAAAAATACCTTCCGTGAATGCTTCTCTTTCAAGTTTGAAATAAAATATATTTCACGAGACTATAGAAAAAGACTATGTTTTAACTTGCACATTCCTTTAATCTTTGCATTTAATATGATTTTTTATGCAAATTTTCTTTACTTTCCCTTTAATATTTATGCAGACTATAGTTCTTTTAAATCTCGCATATTCCTTTATCTTGTTTTATCTCCTTTTTTGCATTTTTGCCCCCAGAACTCACCAAATTTTGCCACTTGTCAAGTGTTGGTTTGCTGCCCTTTAACTAGCCTAAGAACTCTTCTCTAACCATGGTCTATCTGGAGATTGGGAGATCACTAGTCTCTGAATCTCTAAATTTATTTCCTAACCCATGGTTTATCTAGAGACTTGGAGACAAGCCTTAGTCTTTGAATCTTAGGATAAAATCAACCTTGAGTCATCCTTAACCCTTCTTTAACCTTGGGTTCATCTGGGCTAGTGTATCTCTCAATCTTGGAATCAATTAGCTAACCCTGGGTTTTTTTTGAGATTTCGTGCCAGCCCTCAATCTTGATCTCAATCGGATGGTTTGCGCACAGTCGCTAGATGTTTGGCCACTAACCACCAGCATCTGGAGAGCATGTGCGATGGTTAACTGGCTCTTGGAGATCATGTGCGATAGTTAACTGACTGTTGGGGCATATTCTCACAATGTTTTGCCTAACCTCAGTTTCATCTCACGACTTCACACCCAATCACCACATGTCTTATCTTCCTCTACGCGCGGATCCCACCAAAAACACATTTCCTTCAAACTCACATGTCTAGCACATAAACTAACGTAACTCCTATGTGCACTCGTGGAGAGCTTCCTACTCATCTTCAAATTACATAATGTGCATGCTTTTGCTTTTAAACAACTCAAATTTCACCTTTGGGATCAATGTGGGACTAATGCCTTTTAAAGTTTTAAAGTTTTACCTCTTTGGCGCTCAAAATTGGGGGCCCACCATCACATGCATTTCACCAGCCAAGGGGCCCACCAATGTACCTCTTGACTCTTATTCCTTTTACATTCCATGGCCTTTACCATATAAACATTGTTATATTTCTTCCCACCAACAATGTGGGATATTGGTTTTTCAAACTTTTTATGCTTTAATGTATGCATGGCTTTTGATGAGTCTCCTACGCAAGCTTGCTAAGAAATGCATTGCATTTTCTTTGTCCTCCAACATGTAGGCTTCTAAAAAATTTAGTGCAAATCCTCTTCCATTTGGTCACAACTTCTATTTTAAATGGCCTTTTAACACTTTTAAAAGTTCCCTTCCATATTGTGCAGGACGTGTGGTCACTCCACGCAGCCCTCTGATCTTTTTATTTTGCAAGCACCATGTTTCTATTTTTGTCCCATGCATGGGCTACTCCTTATTCTATGCAAGCTATTTCTTTGGAAGCTTTAAAACTTGTGAGATTCCTCCTCTCAATGCATGGCTTATGGTCTTCCTTTGTAACATCTTCCACTACACTACGCAGTGCTCTCCTAATTTTTTAAATGCAACCTCCAGACATTGGTTCTCTATGCCTTACATATTTTAAATTTATTGCAAAGTCTTGGAGAAACCATGCACTAGCTTCCCTTGGTATTGCACAGACCAATAGCATTTTCTTGAAAGTTTTCTGAAAGTTGTTGCTTTATTCCAAGCGCAGCCTCCACTTTTCAATGCGTGGCCTCCTACATTTGTTTTAAACTTCCAATTTTTTTTTTCTTTAAAAAAACTACTCCTGCACTGGCCTTGCTTTCATTTCCACCTTCCAATTGTTATTTGCATTAAACATTTTCCCTCCAAAACATGCAGCACTCCATACTCTGCGCAAACACTTTATTGGATACATTATGAATTTGCATTGGTTTAAGTTTTTTTTAAAACTTTGTGAGAGTACTTTGTTGCATGGGCTCCTCAAAATTGCAATGCACAGGCTTGGATTTAGTATTGCGCAGACCTTTAATGTGGTTTTTTATCTGCCATTTGCATTGGCTTTACAAGTTTCTATATTTTTTAACACTTCCCATGCACTGGTCTTCCATTTCTATTGTCAACACGTAGCACCTTCAATATACCAACACTTGCCAATAACATTGGAAGATTTTTGAAATGTTTTTGCTTTGTGCTACATAGACACTCCACCATTAACTTTTCCAAGTGAAATCAAGAACCATCCAAATTAGAATTTGCAATGCGTAGGAGAAAAGGGCAAGCTCATATGTAAATCCTAATCCAAGTCCTTGTACAATAATATTTTGAATATCAAATCTCAATGTAGCATGGAATGAAACTTGCAACATCTTTACTCTGATATTCCTTCTTATCTCCCTTTTACACTGATGTAGCTTGGATGACCATTGGCACTTTCTACAATCTGGCCCAACAATAGCAACTGATCTCCAGAACGAACATTCAAAACTAATCAAAAAGCCTCCCGGAATCATGCAATCTAAAATCTATGCTCATTTACAACAAATGAGGACATCTGCCAAATGGATTTGCATGAAAACATTAGGGTCGCAAGATAATAACGTTTAAAATGAGCTACTTCATTTATTCTGCAATCGGATGTATTCAAACATATGCAAACCCTACCCAAAATGCAACTTGGAAAGACATCAGATCAAATCCTGAGGGTCTATCACTTGGTAGAGTGATTCTCTAAAATATATTGATTATGCACAAAAAAATGGATTTACCTGATTCAAATCCATGTGCAAGATGTAACCGATCAAATATGGTGATTTTGAAACACAGTGCAAACACAAATGTCAAAGCAACAAAAATCGCAAATGGATTAGCCTTTGAAAAAATAGGAAAACATATTTCAAGGCTCCACCATTGACCATGGTAATACACTTAGATAAAAGGAGCACAAGGAAACAATTCACATCTCAAAACCACAATCTGACATGAAGTTATGACCCTCTGAAAAATCAATTTTGCCCACACTATAAATCTGCATAAAATACTTTTGATTTTGATTTCAAAAACTTATCAAATGAGACCCTTACAATCATCACCTTTGAATATGAATTCACTCTCACATAAGGAATGTAGAACTTCAATTATCTCACTCTGATGATCAACTGATCAATCGACATTGCAATTTTCTTAACTTGAACATAGTAATAATGTAGAAAAATGGATTTAGAATGGGGTGGGCAAAGTGGTCAAAAGTATTGACCATAGTCTAAAAATATTGAGGAAGGTACACTTCCATGTTTTAAATCTAGGGGAACAATCATCTTCTCATGTCCTTGAATGGGGCACAACTTGCAAGATCTGACACTAGGGCAATTAGAATTCTGGGTAAAGCAGAGAAACAAGACAATTCTGGACAACCAACTTTGGGGGATCCAAAAACCTATCAAGCGGACTCGAAGTAGCTTGGATTTTGAAACATAATCTCTCTAATATACATATTAAACATTATCAAAGTTAAGGTCCATGAAAATTAAAAGGACAGAAGTTATTCAAATGCAAATTGTGCCTGTTACAACAAAATAACACTTAGGCGGCAAATGTAGATTTAGACAAGTGCTCAAAACAAGACATCACAAAATAACTCAAAACTTGAATCTGACGACCTGGGATGTCCCCATATGTCAAAACAAGGGTAATGAAAACCGGATATGCATGGTAGACCTCAAAACTTCATCCGGGCAAATAGGCACAAAAAGCAATTATAGGGGGTCAAAATGCAAAATATTAACAAGGTACTCAAAAATCCTTCTCTTTTTTTGAGTCCCAAAAGGTCCTAGAATAGCTAAGTAAGAACTTGAAAGATCCTAGGAGAAGGAATAGGGTCTTGGGAAAAATAGGAACATTTAGAGTCCTAGTAGCTTTTGCAAGCACACTTGGGAGTTTCTATCAAATTGGTATCAGAGCAAGCAAGATTTGGCTTGTGGTGAATGTTTCAACCTACAGAGTCAATAGGAGAGTCTACAATGGTGAGAAATGTAGAACTTGCAAAGAAAGTGGATGAGAAATAAGAAGAGAATAAGTTGCTCAGAGATATATTGGCCCAATTAGAGCATAAATTAGATCGAGTGGAAGAGAAGAATGAGGAAGTCAAGGATAAAGTTGAAGGCGAGAGTAAAGAGATAGCCATAGATGATGAGGTCCTTGAACCAGACCCTATCCTCACTAAAGAACCCTTCTTGAAAGCCTTTAAAGCCTTAAGTGGAAAGGTATTAGAAGGAATGCCAATATTTAGTGGGAAAATGGAACCAGAGGTAGTCCTAGATTGGATGGAAGGACTTGAAAACCACTTTGAGTGTGATGGGATAACAGAAGCCGAAAAGGTAAAATTGGAAAAGGAAAGAATTAGAGGGTCTGCACTCACTTGGTGGAAATTCATCCAAGATGAGAGGGAAAAAGAAGGAAAGAAACCCATAGCCACTTGGAAAGCTATGGTAGCTAAAATCATAGAGGCATATGTGCTAGGAGATTATGAAATTCAGTTGCATAAGAAAAGGCAAAGTTTAAGACAAAAATAATTGGATGTTAAATCTTACACCGAGGAGTTTCAGAGGTTGTGCATGAGGTCAAGAGTTGTAGAAGATGAAAGTGTGAAGGTAGCTAGATACCTCAATGGTTTAAGGTGGAATATTCAAGCTGAATTGAGTCTACTAACTCCTACCACATTTAAAAGGTGCCACCAACTTGCAATTAAGGTGGAAGAAAAGTTGAAAAAGAAACAAGAGTCAAGCAATACCAAAGGCAAATGAAGATGAAGAGATGGAAGAGGCCAAAGAAGTAGATATGGTGGTAGAAGTTCATAATCAAAGGCTCAAGGAAAGACTAAACTTACTAAACAACAAGAGTGAAGCTCAAATAGAGGATGATTCAATAGAGGAAGAGGCTCTAATAGCAATTGGAGAGGAAGAAACAATAGCCAAGGAAGAGGTTCATACTTTTCAACAATGAAGTGCTATCATTGAAACCGAATGGGACACCCTGCCTATAGGTGTCCAAAGAAATGATCTACTTCCCAAGGGAGTGACAAGAGGGTCAATTTTGTTCAAGAAGAATCTAGTGGTGGTAAAAAACACCTTGAAGTACCCCTAGAGTCAAAAGAGGGAGAAAATCTGATGATAAGAAGAAAACTAATTAAAGAACCAGTGAGAGAAGAACCAAGTGAGAGAAGATCACTATTCAGAGTGAAAGGCAAAATGATGGGTAAAGTATGTAAAATCATTATAGAGTCAGGGTCTAATGATAATATTGTGTCAGAGGATGTAGTTAGCAAACTACAAATGAAGAGGATTCCACATAGCAATCCATACAAGGTTACTTGGTTGAAAAAAGGACAACATGTCCTTGTGAATGAACAAGCATGGGTGGACTTCTCTATTGGAAGGTAAATAGATAAGGTACTATGTGAATTAATACCTATGGATGCATGTCACCTTTTAGTAGGAAGGCCATGGAAATTTGATAGGAAACCTGGATGCATGATGGAGCCAATAATTCATATTCTTTCAATAAAGATGGTGTGACTTTAAAAATCCAGTCACTTCTAGAAGAAGGAGAACTGAATCCCACAAGCCCTAATGTTTTATTGGTCAGTGAAAAAGAGTTCTTAGAAGCTCTAGAAGAAGGAGAGGGAGTAGGATATGCTTTGGTTTTGAAGACAAAGAAAGAAGATGCAGAGAAGACAGTAAAGAAGACATAGATTCATATATAAGTGCAAGAGTTGATATAGGAATACAAAGACATTGTAAGTGATGGGAAACCAACTAGTCTACCCCCTAAGAGAGATAATCACCACCAAATAGACTTCATTCCCAGAGCCACCCTACCTAATAAAGCTTCTTATAAGATGACCCCTCAACAAAATGAGGAAATTTCCAAACAAATCCAAGAACTCCTAAACCAAGGCCTCATTAGAAAAGTATAAGCCCATGTGTTGCTCCCACTGGCCTAGCACCCAAAAAGGGAGGAACTTGGATGCTATGCACTAATTCTAGGGCCATTAAGAGAATCACCATTAGGTATATATTCCCTATCCCTAGGATAGAAGACCTAATGAACTATTTAGGAGGGGAAAATTACTTTACTAAGATTGACCTAAAGAGTGGTTATCATCAAATTAGGGTCAAGGAGGGAGATGAATGGAAGACTACCTTCAAAACCATAGAAGGTTTATATGAATGGCTTGTAATGCCACTTGGGCTATCAAATTCCCCATCCACATTTATGAGGCTTATGAATGAAGTTAATAAGGACTACATTGGTAATTTTGTTGTAGTATATTTGGATGATATCCTAATCTTTAGTAGGACCAAAGAAGAACATTTAAGGCATCTGCAAATTGTGTTTAAGAGACCGCATGAAGAAAATCTAATGATCAATCTGGATAAGTGTGAGTTCTTAAAGAAGGAGCTAGTGTATCTTGGTTTTGTGTTGTCTCAAGGGAATCTTAAGATGGATCCAAGCAAGGTAGAAGCCATCATCAACTGGCCTACCCCCAAAATTGCAAAAGAGGTGAGAAGCTTTCATGGCTTAGCTCAATACTATAGGAAGTTCATTAAGAAATTTTGTTCTATCTGTGCTCCCATATTAGATACCATAAAAGGTGGGATGAAAATCAAATTTGTGTGGAATGAGAAAGCTAACCAGGGATTTGAATTGTTAAAGAAGAATATTTACACTCAACCTATCCTAACTCTCCCAAGTTTTGAGAGACTCTTCACAATTGAGAGTGATGCTAGCAATATTTCTATAGGGGCTGTCTTAAGCCAAGAAGGGAGACCAGTGACTTTTCACAGTGAGAAGATCAGTGATGCAAAGAGGAAGTATTCTTCCTATGACTTAGAGATGTATTCTCTAGTCCAAGTAGTAAGGAAATGGAGGCACTATTTTCTTCCTAAAGAATTTGTGGAGTATTCAGACAACCAAGCACTTAGTTTTTTGAACTCGCAAGACAAGCTCAATCACAAACACATAAAATGGGGGGAGTACTTACAGGATTACACCTTCAAATTTAAGCATAAGAAGGGATTGCAGAAAAAAGTAGCTGATGCACTTAGTAGGAGACTTCTAACAGTACAAGAAGTACAATTGTAGAGCATAGACATTAAGATTTTCAAGGACTTGTATGCAGAGGATGAAGACTTTGTAGAGATATACAAGGTATGTAAAGAACATAAGAATCATTTCCATGGAGATTTTCCTTATTATACAATTCAAAGTGATTTTTTGTTTAAGGGAAGTCAACTATGTTTCCCTAGGGGATCAATTAGAGAAAATCTAATTCAAGAGAAGCATAATGGGGCACTTAGTCGTCACTTTGGAGTCAATAAGACCCAAGAGTTAGTGTAGAGGTTTTATTTTTGGCCTAGAATGAGTCTAGATATTAGAAAGTATGTGGAGTGTGTTAGAAATCCAATGGCACATGCTCCAATGTAGGCTTTTATCAACCTCTCCCCATTCCAAGTAGACCTTGGGAATGCTTGAGCATGGACTTTTTTGTAGGATTGCCAAGGACAAGACAAGGATTTGATAGTATATATGTCATAGTAGACAGATTCAAAAAAATGGAACATTTTCTCCCTTGTAAGACTGTACATATTGCTTATCACATTGCACATGTTTTATTCAAGGAGGTGGTGAGAATCCATGGGTTACCCTTAAGTATAATTTCAGACAGAGACTCCAAATTCATGAGTCACTTTTGGAAGACACTATGGAAAAAATTGGGAACCAATATGTCCTTTGGTTCTGCATATCACCCTCAAATAGATGGTCAAACTAAGGTGGTTAATAGGAGTCTAGGGAACCTATTGAGGTGTCTCACTAAGGAGCATAGTCAATCTTGGGACCAACTTTTGGAATAGGGAGAATATGCTTACAATGATAAAATCAACATGACCATTGGAAGGAGTCCATTTGAAGTTGTCTATGGGCTACATCCTAGAGGGATATTTTAACTCAGAGAGTTAAAGGATGGAGCTAAAGGGAGTGGCTATGCATAAGACTTTTCACACTCCATGAAATAAGCACATGAGTCAGTGAGAAAGACTTTGACAGAGAACACTGCAAAGATAAAGCACAAGGTGGATGAAAGAAAGAAAGATGTACAATTCTAGGTGGGGGATCTTGTAATGGTCCATTTGAATAAGGAAAGGTTGTGGAAGGGATTACCAAACATGCTATAGATGATAATATTAGGCCCTTGCACAATTATGGCCAAATATGGAAACAATTCTTACAAAGTTGAACTCCCTGAGGATATTGGATTGTCTCTAGTCTTCAATGTTGCAGATCTGGTCTTTTAAAAAGGACCTACTCCTAATCCTAATCAAAGTCTTATTGAATTAATCCAAGAAGTGTAGGACCTGCAATTAACCCCTACTCCATCCAAGAACACAGAAAAGGTACTTGATTCAAGGGTCTACAAACAGACAAGACAGAAGAATTAGAAAGAGAATATGGTGAAGTGGCATGGCCAAGGAGATGCAAAGGCCACTTGGATCAAAGAGATAGGGTTTGAGAAGTTTTGTATTGAATTCAATTTTCCCAATCCAAGGGTGGATTGAAATCTTTTTATTTGGGGAGAATGGTGTAGGAGCACCTAGGATAACGCCTAGTTTCATATTTTGGTTGTAGATTGTACTGAACCTAGCCAAGTCAGGTGTATTTTCTTATAAATTATAATGATGGGGAGGTCACCTTTCTACTCTAGACTCCTACTTCCTATTAGGAATCTCACTTTGGACCCTATTCATTTCAGGATCCTCTAGACTCACATTCGAGTCTCTTAGGGTTACTCACAGACCCTAACTAGAAGGATTTCTATGTTCCCTCTCTTCTAGGTTTCCTACCCACCAAAATGCTTCAATCTCTACCTTATCTTCCTCTCCATGACTGAATACAGTCAGTCATGCTCCTTCTCCTTCTATCTCTCTCTCCTACAAGTTCTCTAGCCGAACCATTCAGCTCGCCTAGGACTTGTCTACAATTCAGACTAGCCTCTTCTCAATCCCAAACACAGAAATAGAAATAAAATACATGAGGGATGCTTCTTGATGGTCACACTCCATAGGATGGATTATAAGAGTCAAAAAGCATCCATGAGACTTGACTGAATTCAAAATCCTACTCTACAGAAGTCTGCACACAATAGAAGAATACACAGAACACACAGGAACTATTCTTTATTGAAAATCAGAAAGTTACAATTCACACACACACAGGAAACTTCTTCTTCTAGCCTTCACAATTCCAGTTCTTCAACAAAAACCTTTCTACAAGTTTTCTTCCTCGATTATATATTCGGCCTCTTCTTGATTTGTAACCGTTTCTAGAATACCTGCCGTCTGAAGATTCTAACTGCCTCGGCTCTTCATCTTCTTCCTATAACTGTCATCAAGATCATCATTAGCATGGTTGTCGATGTGGACCTCATTTTCCTCTGTTTCACTGAATTTTCCAATTCCCTCTACGATGTTGACAAGTCAACATATTTTCTTCACTCTGACTGTTAGTCGCAATGTCGCAAGTCCTAATAACCATGCATGCCAATCTTGCAATACGTTGTTGTCGCGTTATCGCCAGACTGAGTAACTTAACCACCTTTTATCCTACAATCTTGTGACCCCCTGTTGTCGCGTCACCGCAACACTCTTTTTCTTAATCGCCTGTTGTCCTGCGATCACGCGACACACGGTCATCTCATTGTCGCAGCACTTATTCACTTAACCGTCGATCTCTTTCGAGTGTGTGATAAGCCTTGTCGTGTCATCGCAAACTGTTTCCTCTTGACTGCTGAGCATTTGCCAACTTTGCGATAACCATTTTCGCTTCATCGCTAGCTGTTTCATCCTAACCGCCGAGCATCTGCCGACTTCACGATAACCCTTGTCGCTTCATCGCAAGCTGTTTCATGTTAACCGATGAGCATCTTCCGAATTTGCGCTAAGCCTTTGTCGTGTAATCGCAACTATCTCATACTAACCGCTGATCATCTGCCGACTGAGCGATAGCCATTGTCTCATAATCGCAGACTTTTTCTTGTTAACCGCCGATCATCTTGTGACTTGGCGATAAGCTTTTGTCGTATCATCGCAGCCTGTTTCACATTAACCGCTGATCATCTGCCGACTGTGCGACTAGCCCACTCTTGTGCTAGGAGTTAAGAGCTGTTAATGTTTAGGAAAAAGACTGACTACTAACTGTGATCTACTCCTGGACCACCATTGCTAAACAGCTAGGGCTTCGGAGTTAAAACCCTAGGGTGCTCTGCACCATACTCCCCCCTCTGCGAAGGAAGAATTTAGTTTGAATTAGTTGGCAGCAATGCCAAACTAATTCCTTATTTTCTGCAGTCTTCTTCATCCATCCATGTCACTTCTACTTCTGGTAACCCTAACCATTTGACAAGGTATTCTCTGTATACCCTTCGTCGAGTTGTCTTCTGAACTCGTGAATCCAGGATTTTCTCTACTTGCAACTTTGACTTAGCTTTCATCTGTATATCTTGAACATCTTTTCCTATTTCCATCTGCTAAGTACTCTCAGGTATCACTGGTCCTCTATATGGAATAAGATCCTGCACATTAAAAATAGGTGACATATCCAACTTGTTAGGTAAATCAATTTTATAGGCATTCTGCCCATATTTCTCCAATATCTTACAGGGACCTATTCTCCTCATTTGCAGCTTAGTAGGAATCCCCTTCTGTAATCTGGCTTTGTTCAGATGTACCATTACCATATCTCCAATTTGGAATTGGACTTCTCTCCTTCCTTCATCTACCTTTTCTTTTAATCTTTGATTTGCCTCAATCAGATTCTTCTTCACTTGATCATGTATCTCCTTCATAGACTATGCAAAGTCATCAGCATGTCCACTTATCACTTGCTGTCCTTTTAATTCTCTGAGTTCAAAAACTCCACGTGGATGCATCCCATATACAATCTAAAATGGAATTTTCCCTATAGTTCTGTTAACACTATCATTATAAGAAAATTCTGCCTATGGTAACACTTGATCCCAGGCTTGTCCATACTCCTTTGTTAAGCATCTAAGCAAGTTTCCTAACACTCTGTTGATAACTTCTGTCTGACCATCTGTTTGAGGATGGTAGGCAGAACTGTGGGACAAATTAG
>MU223850.1:566974-596974 GCA_018584345.1 Thuja plicata
AGGAATCTCACTTTGGACCCTATTCATTTCAGGATCCTCTAGACTCACATTCGAGTCTCTTAGGGTTACTCACAGACCCTAACTAGAAGGATTTCTATGTTCCCTCTCTTCTAGGTTTCCTACCCACTGAAATGCTTCACTCTCTACCTTATCTTCCTCTCCATGACTGAATACAGTCAGTCATGCTCCTTCTCCTTCTATCTCTCTCTCCTACAAGTTCTCTAGCCGGACCATTCAGCTCGCCTATGACTTGTCTACAATTCGGACTAGCCTCTTCTCAATCCCAAACATAGAAACAGAAATAAAATACATGAGGGATGCTTCTTGACGGTCACACTCCATAGGATGGATTATAAGAGTCAAAAAGCATCCATGAGACTTGACTGAATTCAAAATCCTACTCTACAGAAGTCTGCACACAATAGAAGAATACACAGAACACACAGGAACTATTCTTTATTGAAAATCAGAAAGTTACAATTCACACACACAAAGGAAACTTCTTCTGCTAGCCTTCACAATTCCAGTTCTTCAACAACAACCTTTCTACAAGTTTTCTTCCTCGATTATATATTCGGCCTCTTCTTGATTTGTAACCGTTTCTAGAATACCTTCCGTCTAAAGATTCTAACTGCCTCGGCTCTTCATCTTCTTCCTGTAATTGTCATCAAGATCATCATCAGCATGGTTGTCGATGTGGACCTCATTTTCCTCCGTGTCACTGACTTTTCCAATTCCCTCTGTGATGTTGACAAGTCAACATATTTTCTTCACTCTGACTGTTAGTCGCAATGTCGCGAGTCCTAATAACCATGCATGCCGATCTTGCAATACATTTTTGTCGCGTTATCGCCAGACTGAGTAACTTAACCACCTTTTATCCTGCGATCTTGCGACCCCCTATTGTCAGGTCACCGCAACACTCTTTTTCTTAACTGCCTATTGTCCTGCGATCACGTGACACACGGTCATCTAATTGTCACAACACTTATTCACTTAACCGCTGATCTCTTCCGACTGTGCGATAAGCCTTTTCATGTCATCGCAAACTATTTCCTCCTGACCGCTGAGCATCTGCCAACTTCGTGATAACCATTTTCTCTTCATCGCCAGCTATTTCATCCTAACCGCTGAGCATCTGCCAACTTCGCGATAACCCTTGTCTCTTCATCGCAAGCTATTTCATGTTAACCGCTGAGCATTTACCGACTTTGCGCTAAGCCTTTGTCGCGTAATCACAACTGTCTCATACTAATCGCCGATCATCTGCCGACTAAGTGATAGCCATTGTCGCATAATTGCAGACTGTTTCTTGTTAACCGCCGATCATCTTGCGAATTGGCGATAAGCTTTTGTCGTATCATCGTAGCCTGTTTCACGTTAACCGCTGATCATCTGCCAACTATGCGACTAGCCTGCTCTTATGCTAGGAGTTAAGAGCTGTTAATGTTTAGGAAAAAGACTGACTACTAACTGTGATCTGCTCCTGGACCACCATTGCTAAATAGCTAGGGCTTCAGAGCTAAAACCCTAGGGTGCTCTGCACCATATAAGGTCTTGTGAGTTTTTACCTAGGTCGATTTTACTAGGATCAATCCATTGTAGTGGTTTTTGCTTTGATAGCGTTTAGTGCTTTAGTAAGCCTAAAAGTGGGAATTTGGGTCTAAAATCCTTTAAGGATTAGGAAATCTTTGAATTGAGCCTAAAATTGCCTCTATGATGTTTATACATCATTTTGTATAGGTTAGAGGTCATTAAACTAGGTTATGGACAAAATTGTAAAAGTTGTCAAAATGTTGTCATGACAACTTTTGCAACTTTGCAAAGTTGCATGAAAACATTGACAAGAAATGATTCCCTTAGATGTTTGAGCATGTGTGGCTATTTTAACCACCTAAAAACATGGGGAAGGCATAAAATACCATGATGAGGTGCATTTTACGAGGTTAGCTGATGTGGAGAAGATTTTGAAATTGAAAGAAGTTGCTTTGTTTACTATTTTTGTTCGCAGTCGCCTACTTTTGATAGTTATTGTTCTTAAATGGATTGAACCACTCAATCTTGAGTTGGATTATTGTAGTTAGGATAGTTATAGTACATTTTTTTTGGTTTGATTTTTCTAGGTGTTGATTAGAGTAGCTTTGTAAATTCATTTCTTGTTTAGCAGTTTACTGGTGTTGATGGAGCAGTTTTGTGAAAAATGGCTTCCCCATATTTCTCCACCATGAATTTCATCACGACCTTACGGGATATGGTAGGGGAGCCCTTGTATAGTGTACATATGGAGAGAGGTGCTCAGAGAATAATTTTAACTAATTTTAATGTCAAGATGACACTAGGAGAGTTGATACTTAGGGCCTAGGGCACTCCCGAGTATCAAACCAGCTTGCAGATACAAAGTGGAAGAAACAACACAAAGAGTGAGAGAAGAAACAATAGGTGTCATTTCATTAATTTATCAAACTCATTACATTCTGGGCTGTAAGGACTTCCTAGTTTTGGCCATATACATTCAAATGAATATAGAGTGATCTTCATACATGCGAGGTCGCAAACCTGCCTTTCTTATGTCTTGACAGTTAATCTTCTATCAAAACCTACTACCCTCACAGAACCCCCCCCCCCCCAAATCTAAGATGAAAGAAACAAATATACAAGAGTNCAAGAGAGGCCCAGATTTAGGTCCACATAGATCCCAATGAGAGACCCCACATTAATTACACTAGGAAAATTAAATGTAGAAGTTGGCCAAGTCAGGATAAACAACTCGGGAAGAGCATCATCAAGCAATAACAATCACTCACTAATATGATAAATGAGCCAGAGGGATGACTCGGTAAGAACATAACTGATCCACAAAAAACAAACTCGGTGAAAGCATAACCAAGCAACAGAAACCAACACACACCGAGACCCGTCGGTAAAGAAAGATAGAAAGAGTACTCGAGAAACAAGATAAACTAAGCACTTCACCAAGAAGTCTCCAAATAAGCTAAAGAATGAAAGCGAACATATTTTTGGTTGAGCAGGATTTCCAAGGATCCAAGATGCTCCTGCATCAGACACCTGGGGTTAAAAGAAAGGATTCCCCGAATCATGTATCAGGTCCATCCTGAAATGAATCTAACTTAGATTGAGAAATCCAAGATGAGTCCTCAATCTTTCTGTTCTTCCATTTTACTAGATACTCCATGTATTCCTTTCCTCTTGTACTTCTGCTAACTCTTTGTTTCAAAATCTATTCAACTTCCTCTATCTATTTCTTAGGATAATCACTTGGTATTGTCACTTCTTCATCAGGTTCATTATATTAATACAAGTCTAAAATATTGAATATATGTGATATATCCATGTCATCAGGTAATTAAACTTGATCATAAGCATTTTCACTGTCAAATATTCTCAGTATTCTACAAGGACCAATAGGAAATCTTTCTTTCTTCAAATGAACCATTACAGCATCACCAACTTAAAAAATCTTATGTCTTCTTGATCTATCTTCACTATCTTTGTATTTCTAATTACTTTTCTCTAGCTTATGTTTTACATCCTCATGCAATGTCTTTATGAATTAAACAATTTTTTTTTCTTCAACACTTCTTTTCTCTTCTCCAGCAATATTTCTCAAGTCTGATATATCTCTTGGTTGTGTGCCATGAACAATCTCAAAAGGTGTCTTTCCAGTACTTCTATTTACTGAGTTGTTGTATGCAAACTCTGCTTGTGCCAATATCAAATCCCAATTACTTGGTGTGTCTCCAACTAGGCATCTCAACAAGTTACCCAAACTTTGGTTTACAACCTATGTTTGTCCATAAATCTATGGATGAAATGTAGAACTATAATTCAACTCAGTCTCCAACTTCTTCCAAAGTGCTTTCCAAAAATAGCTAGCAAATTTACTGTCTCGGTCAGAGATAATACTCTTTGATAATCCATGCAATCTGAAAATTTCCTTAAAGAAAAGATCTACTAAATGTACTGCATCTGATGTTTTCCTACATGGTATGAAATGTGTGATTTTAGAAAATCTATCCACAACAACAAATATGGAATCATTACCTCTTGCTGTCCTCAGTAAGCCAAGAAAAAAATTCATGTTGATATCACTCCAAGGTTTCTTAGGAAGAGTAATCGGTGTATACAAACCAGTATTCTAACTTACTCAGTGTATACAAACCACTACTATGTTTTTCATTTATCAAATTAGTTCTCATTGAACCTCTCGGTATGCACAATTGAATACCTTTAAACAATATATCTTCCTGTATGAAATAGTCTTCATACTTACTTGACTGATTTGAATTAGGTTCTCTGCACACTCTCCACTGCTTCAAAAAATCAGGATCATTTTCATACAAATTCTTCATATCATCAAAACCAAGAACTTCTATTCTCATTTCAGCCAACAAAGATCTTCTTATACTTAATGCATCAGCAAATCGGTTAGAAAATCCACTCTAATACTTTATCACAAATGTGAAACTCTGTAAATACTCTACCCATTTCATATGTCTTTGATTCAACTTATTCTGACTACCCAAATATTGTAAATCCTTATGATCAGTATACAACACAAATTCATTTGGCATCAAGTAATGTCTCCACTTCTTCATAGCTTGAACAATAGCATAGAATTCTTGATCATAGACAAAATATTTCCTCTTAGCATCATTCAACTTTTCACTAAAAAAAGCAACATGTTTACCTTCTTGATTTAACACAGCTCCAATTGCACTTCCACTTGCATCACATTCAACTTGAAATACCTTATTGAAATTAGGTAAGGCTAACACATGCAATTCAGTAACCTTCAGTTTCAAAGTCTCAAAACTCTTATCAGCTCCATGTATCCATTTTAACTATCTTCTGTCTCCTCTCATTGTCTTAGTTGTAGCATTACAAATAGAATTGAAATTTTAGATAAACTTCCTATAAAGCCAATCCATGAAATGATCTTGCCTCAATGAAATTCTCAGGTGTAAGCCAACTAAATGTAGCTTCAACCTTCTTAGCATCCATCTTTAGACCATCAGCTAAAATCACAAAACCCAAATAAACAAGTTGTTATTTCATGAAGGAACACTTCTTTAGATTTATCAGCAACTTTTCCTCTTTTAATATATGGAACACTTGTCTTATATGTATCAAATTCTCAAGTCTCTAGTCTTACTAAATATTAGAATATCATCCAAGTATACAATCACACAATTATTCAAGAATTTCTTCAAAACTTCATTCATTAAACCTCATAAATGTACTCGGTGCATTAGTTGAACCAAAAGGCATAACCAACCACTCATACAAACCTTCTTTCATCTTGAAAATAGTCTTCCATTCATCACCTTCTCTGATTCTAATCCGATGATATCTACTCTTCAAATCAATTTTGGTAAAATATTTTTCTCCACTCAAACAATCCATTATATCATCCATTCTTGGTAGAGGAAACCTATACTTAACTGTGATCTAGTTATACTCTAAATTAATTAATCTTAGAAATATATTTAAAATAGCCACTTCTAGGGGTATATGCCTAAATGGCATTTAATTCTCCTATGTCAGCCTCTCTAGAAGTTTGTACCCTAGACTTGTATATAAGGAAGCCTTTCTTCTCTCACTTTCTAAGACTAGAAGCACCTAAGAATAAGAAGCAATATAATCCACACACATGAAAATCTCTGCATAATCTATTGAAGTGATCATCTACTTTCAAGCATTCAAGAATTTAATTCATCAAGGAAATCCATTGGTAGTCATTGAAGGATTCAAGCTCTATGGAGCCCTCTTGTTGAAGATTTCTCCATCCACATCCATTCAAGCTTCTTCCTATTCCAAGATCCATTGAAGATTGGTGTTGAAGATATAAAGGAAATTGATTTGAGACATCCTACATCCTAAATTCTACATTCTACATCCATTTGGAGCATTCATACTTGTGGATCCAAGGATTCAAATCCTCCACAAGGGTTTCAACATAAGCAAGGTGAATTTTTCTATTTACATTGTTTATTACTATGATTTCAATTCTATTATAATGTTAATTCCAAAACTAGGGTTTGACCAGGGCAAATCTGTCCCCCCAACAAACAAAACCATTTTTCTTGTAGGTACAGGTACGAAACAATGAATTATAGAGAAGATTTGAATAGCCTTTTTGGAAAACTTTCGAGATCCGCGAATAGAATATCCGTCGGAGTAGTGCAAGTCAAGGTTGACATAAATGAGTCAAGTTCAAACCACATTTGGTTCAAGGTTGACCTAGATTAGAAAAGGAAAATATTTTAGGTTTTTCTCCGTCTCTGTGTTTCTCTTCCAGATCCGGTTGCAGAATTTATAGAAACTCAGTACATACACCAGAAAACAACAATTTCCAGATCTGCTATACTTTGAGGTTAGTATTTTTCTTCATTCATTTCAATTAAGGTTTTAATAATTTTAGATCTATTACAAACTCTCCTTCTCTCCCTCTTAATTAACTGGGAATGTAAGGGTTTTCTCTTTCTTCTTATTTCCAATCGATTTATTCATTTGTGCATTGACCATTTTCTTGTGGTTAATCAATTTGGATATTTCCTTTGTAAATTTGGGGCTAGGAGGAGAATCTTACCTTTCCCAAACCTTTCAAAATATGAGTTCATTCATCATTCCATACATACATATATACACCTTACACATTTACCTCCTTACATTTTGGTGAACCCGCTTACGACAACTCTTTCTTTTGTGGTGTTAGATTTACATTTCATGTTAGATCTTACATATATATTAGATTAGCATTTATTTTATATTCTTTCATTTATATTTTCCTAATTTAGTTCATTTTCATTGCATTGGTGTTTGAGATTTACTACCTCTAGTCCTACTTATAATATCCCACTTAGAAGAAGTCACAGACATATGGGTTCCTTTGATCCTGAGTCTTCCTCTCCTTTCCTTAGGATCCCGAATGACAATTTGATCACTCATGATTCCGATCCTTCTACAGAGCATAGCTCTTCTCACTTGTCTCATGATGAGGATGATGCTTTAAGATCTCCTCCCAAACAATTCTAAAAACTTTCAACTGAACTTGATAAAATGGGAAATTGGCTTATTCAAGAAAACCATAATCAAGATTCTATTCAAGCTATAGAGGCCCTTAAGAAAGTGGTGGAACCCAAATTTTCTGATCAAATTTAAATGGCTAAACGATTCAGGGAAATATTTTCTGCAATTATTATTTTGTTTTATGCTTGTTTTTCATCTTTCCATTCATAGTTCATTATAGAAATTATTTTGTCTTATGCATTTATCATGTTTAATTCTTTGCATTTTCCTGTTAAATTTGCTATGTTTCATTTTTTGAATGGCTTGCATATATTTGAATTCATATTTATAGCCATTGGCTCTTTTTCACGGTCTAAGTATTCATTTTAAAATTACTTTATGACCCTAGTAGGGAATTTCCTATCTTATGTGGTTCCTTTGAAAATTCCTCAATCAGGAAGTCTCCGAAGAAAAGGGAATATCCTTTTATCATTGAGCGACTTAATCTAAGCCATCGATGCAAAAGTAGATCTAAGGATTTTTGCCAAGTCTTGAGATAAACCATGGGTTAACAAAATCTTCCAGTGACACCGAGTTTCTTCAGTCGCTTAGTCTCTTGATCATAACTCAAAGTTATTAGCAGGGTTACTTTTCTCCTTCAGTCGACTGATCGCCAGATGATATCGGGGTTAAGTTGAAAATTCAGCGATTAAGTCATGGTCGTTGATATAGATTCAATCCTATGGCAGTCATGTTATCTCCAGATCAAGATGGAATATTCAATATCATTCAGATATTCAGCGACATCCATCAATCTTATATTTATAGTCACTGAGTCTCATATTAAACCCGAGGATAAAAGAATGATCTCGCAACTTGGAGATTAAAGGGAATTTATAAACCTGAGGTCAAAGTACAGTTTAAAGATAAAAACTGGGGTCAAAGTAAAGAGCATTCATATTAACTTTGATCTGACAGCTTGCGTGATTTCTTAATGATAAATTAATCAACATCTAACGTATAAGCCATTACGCCTGATCAACACGTGTCCTGACCCCACTGAAATACTAAGCAATGCAAGTTAAAAGATCAATGATGCATTTTACGTTTGATCTACAATCGATGTTCACTCATGATGAAAATATGTATGTAATTTATCCATTAAGGATTTACGATGAAGAAACACGTGTCATGGGTCTACGAAGGATTTGAATGAAGATAGGTTGAATTGGCAGCTAAAGTACAATGATGATCTATGACTGTCATTAATCATTAAATACATGATGCACAGATATTATTCACCAAGGCATTAAGAGAGCATGGCACATGTCTGAGATGGATTGAAAAGGACAAAAGCCCAAGTTGCATCGGATGACTTGGATTTTTTTTGTCTTTACATGTTTTTATTTCATCGACTAAGGATTTTGATTAATATTTGATATGTTGACATTGTCTGTATGCAAGGTTTCACAGGTAATAAGATGAAAATGAAGTGATTTGGATTGAAAGATGAAAATATCAAAGGCATGCAAATGAACTTGCATAATTTAAAGATATTATCAGAGATTCATAACAGATTCTTAATAAACTATTCTGATTTTATTATCACTTTGGTTGATAAGTGTTTCTCAAGGATGATAAATCATTCTTAATTGTAATACTGACTATTCAGTTGTTGATCATAGGGATTAGGTTTAGTTAGAAAAACCATTGCATTGATCTGAAGCTTGTTCACATCCTTTGAACATTATATAAATAAGGATACTAGGATCAATGGGGGGGACATCTGGTCTAGGGTAACATTTTTACTGTTATCATTTTTAAGTCAGTTTTTAGTTTTGATCACAACTAAACATGGATTCTTATGTACCTATTTTTGATAATCAATAAAAGATAAGTGTTTTTTTATCTCTCTTGGCTCAAGGTTTCAATTCTCATTCAGTTAGTCCTTTGTAATTATTGAAGGAATTTCAATTGTTGGCTTTGAGTTGCTTATGTAGAAGAGTTATTGTCTCATATCATTGTTTGAATATCAAGAAGTGCATGATAACTTAATTTGTTTCCAGCTTCTTGTTCATCTGGTCTCCCAACCATAGGAGTTAAACTCATTTGAACTAACAAGGATATAATACAGACCTTAATCTTCTCTGCATCTGAAGCAGGCAGATAGTTGATGGTTGAATATCGTCTTGCAAAGTTGTACATAGGATTGAATGTTGGATTGACTCTATTTCCCAAGTTGATATAGGAACTGATCTGATTGTTATTGGAGATAGACATTTGATTCATTTTTTCATGTTGCTGAGATATTGTAAAATCCATTCATGTATATATACATAATTTTTACAAAACATTCTTTACAAATCTCACAAAGCATTCAGTTTTGCAGTTTTACCTTACAATTGATTACAATTTGATTCCTTTCAAAGTAACTTTCCATACTTTTGAAGGAGAGATTTAAGTTCTCATTATCTGCCATAAAAACCTTAAAGGATAAGTTTAAGGTGTAGGCCTACCAGCCTTGGTTATTCAAAGCCAGAATTGCAGAATTTTCAACCTTTCCCCAAGGTTAAAGTTGTTAGTTGGCCAAATCACATGGGTTTCACATCATTGGATTGGCAAGTCGATAGGAAATCTAATTTGTTAATTTGAGCACCAACAGATTGGTGACTCTGCTGGGGAATGTTCATAAGGAAGTTTTTGAATTTTACCTAGAAGCTAATGTAACACACTTAGGCTTGCTCTCTACCCTATGCTTCTCTAGGGTCCCCTTAGGCCAACTCACTGACCTAGTAGGGTTCTATGCTCAACCCTACTCTCCTTAGGTATCTTCACACAAGATCCTAACCTTTCACCTAGTGTACACTAATTGCACTGATCAAGAATGCTCCATCTGTAACACAAACTAACTAGGTCTTTCCTAGTCTCAATCTCCAAGAATTGCATCAATTCCTCTTAGGAATTAGCTCCATTGAAGGATAGGTCATCAAGACCTCCACTGGTTCCCTTTGAACCCCTACATACACCATTCACAAACATAACAAAATCGAGTGCTTCAAAGTGCACCTTTCTCACCCCAAATAGGGCTACAAGCCAATTAGGCCTTTTTCTATCCTTTTTGAAGATAACTTGAAATTTTCCCATAAAATCCTCCAAAAGGTTTTAGGATTAAAACACCCTTTATCAATTACTTTGAGATTTTTAAGATCTCCAATCCTCAAGTTTTCCGTACAACCCTTCCTACAATCATGCCTAAAAATTAGGGTTTTAGGGCTTATTGACAGTCTTAACAAAAGAGTGTTCTTTCAACACACCAAACCACTCCTCCAATCTTATCCTTCAAATTGGGGGTCTTTCACACATTTATCTATCCCTCCATGAGATTTTGTTGAAGCCACCAATGCATTCAACCCTCCTTGCATCATTTGCAATGTTTCTCAGTCCCTAGCCATGCACAACAGGCTCGCCTAGGGTATCATTGAAAAAATAGAAAAACTAATTTATTGGGCCCCTCCTTATATAAAAATAATGTACATGGAGTCTCCTCACCCATGCCAAGATCCTGTACAGAATATATAGTGGCAAGTTGAGTTAAGACTCTATTTGTCCAACCTGCCTGGTTCAGACTAGCAACAGAGCAAAATACAAAGAATTTAACTAAACCAATACAAAAACTTCAAATTAACAAAATAAATCCACAAAGAATCTTAAAATAACCTACCCTACATTAATCAATGGCTATAGACTAAAATCTAATCCATCTAACTACTAAAATCAAGAAAATACACTAAAATTGCTCTGAAAATGCACACACAGAAAATATTGTATATTCAAAATGTTCACCAACCTTGCGTAGAGGTTGAGGAAGGCCTCTTATACTTTTCCCCATCCCTAATCTGATGATTTTAGACAGTTATAATAACCATTTCATTGAAAATGCTCTTCTTGCATAATTGTTGTCAATGACAACATTGACAATTTTGACAACTTTCCACAATTTTAGGAAATCCACTCTAAAAAATTTTCTAAGACCATGAACACATAATAATAGACTTAGGTAGACCATTCCTATCTCTCTTAGGTCTTAAAACACTTTGTTTCTAAATTTGACCCCTATGTGCTTGATTCACACCATTGCCACAACATTGGCAATTAGGGTCCAATTTGGCACTTGTCTCTTAAAAGACCAAACAAACTTGAAAAGACCTTCCCTAAAGACCTAACACACTACTTAGGACACCTCTAGTCCTATTATTAAACTAGTGGTTTGGCTAGAACCATTGCAAACCAAAATAACTCTAGAAGCCCTAGGTCACCAAAGAGCCTTACCTAGGTGCTCTTGCACCATACTCCCCCACAAAGGGAAAATCAAGTCACTCCTATAGAAAATAAAGATTTAGGAATGCCCAGCTTCTTGAAGTCAGATTTTTCAATCCATGAAGCCTCTGATTTAGGTCTATCTTTCCACGTGATAAGGTGTTCCATATACACCTTGTGTCTAGTTGTCTTTTGCACTCTTGAATCCAAAACTTCCCCAGCTCTCAATTGTTGTTTGGTAGAAACCACATCACAGTCTACATCACTCTGAACTCCTTGATTATGTTTACTGATCTCAATCAATGGACCTTTAAACTAAACTAGGTCCTGCACATTGAAAGTAGAAGATATTCAAATCAGAAGGTAAGTTTATCTTGTAGGCATTAGCCCCATATTTAGCTAGGACTTTACATGGTCCTATTCTCCTCATCTGAAACTTATTAGGGACTCTATTCTACATTCTTGACTTGTTCAAATGAACCATAACATAGTCTCCTACTTGAAATTGGATATCTTTCCTCTTCTCATAATCCACTTTGCCCTTCAACTTTTGTTGATTGTCCTATATAGTTTTCTTGACCTGCTCTTGGATCTCCTTCATAGTGTGGGTGAAGTCATTAGCATGCCCACTATTTTAATCCCTTCATCCAATATCCCTAAGCTCACAAACTCCCCTAGGATGCATCCCATAAACTATTTCAAATGGGCTCCTCCCTGTCATCCTGTTCCGACTGTCATTATAGGCATACTCTGCCTGAGGTATGACTACATCCCATGTTTGACCATATTCTTTGGTTAGGCACCTCAATAGGTTACCCAACACCCTTTTGACCACCTCCATTTAACCATCATTCTGAGGAAGTTATGATGATCCAAAAGATAATTTTGTACCCAATCTATTCCATAATGTTTTCCAAAAATGGCTCATGAACTTAACATCCCTATCAGATACAATGCTTAAGGGTAGTCCATGAATCCTTACAATTTATTTAAAGAACAGATAAGCTATGTGACTAGCATCACTAGTAGTCTTGCATGGAATGAAATGCCCCATCTTGCTAAATCTGTCAACTACTACATATATACTATCGTAGCCTTGCTTATTCTTTGGTAGACCCACTATGAAGTCCATGCTCACACACTCCCAAGGTCCGTTTGGGACAGGTAAGGGTTGATACAAGCCTACATTGCTGCTACCTCCCTTTGCCTTCATGCATACTACACACTATTCCACATATTTAGTGACATCTTTTGTCAACTTAGGCCAATGATAAAATCTTTGTACTAACTCCAAGGTCTTTTTTACACCAAAGTGTCCACTCATAGATCCATTATGCTTTTCTTGTATGAGATTCATTCTCATAGAACTCCTTGGCACACATAACTAGTTTCCTCTAAATAACAGTCCATTCTGCAATGTGAACTCAGAGAATTTTCTATAGAAGTGGTTCTGAAAATCATGGCACACTTGATATGCCTCACCAAAATCTTCATTTGTTTGATAGAGGTCCTTAAAACTCTCTATGCCTATACTATTCAACTAAACTTCTTGGACTGTCAAGAGTCTCCTACTCAGTGCATCAACAACTTTATTCAACTGACCCTTCTTATGCTCGATGGTAAATGTAAAGGCTTGGAGATATTCCATCCATTTTAGATGCCTATTACTCAACTTCTCTTGTGTATTGATGTAGCTAAGGGCCTGATTGTCAGTAAATACTACAAATTCCTTAGGTAAAAGATAGTGTCTCCACTTTCTTAATGACTTCACTAGAGCATATAACTCTAGTTCATAAGAAGAGTATTTCTTCTTAGCTTCATTTAGCTTCTCACTAAAGAAGGCCACTGGTCTGCCCTCTTGACTTAACACACCTCCTACTGCTATGCCACTTGCATCACATTCAATAGTGAATAAATTATCAAAACTAGGCAATGTTAGGATAGGTTGTGTAGCTACTTTCCTTTTCAACATCTTAAATGACTTCCCATCTTCTAAGTTCCATCTAAACTTAGCCTTACTTCCACCCTTAATAGTTTCCAACAATGGTGCACATATACCACTGAAATTCCTAATGAACTTCCTATAAAATTGAGCTAGGCCATGGAAACTCCTTACCTCTGTTGCTGATGTAGGTGGTGGCCAATTTAGTATAGCTGACACCTTGTCTTGGTCCATCTTCAAGGATCCCTTGGATACCACAAATCCCAAGTAGACAATCTCTTGCTTGAGAAACATACACTTCTCCAAATTAATGGCTAGTTTCTCTTCATGCAACTTCTTCAACACTGATTCAACATGCTTGATGTGGTCTTCCTTTTTTCTACTATAGATCAATATGTCATCAAGATAGACTACCACAAAATTACCTGTGAAGTCCTTAAGAACTTCATTCATGAGCCTCATGAATGTGTTAGGAGCATTGGTGAGGCCAAATTGCATCACAAGTCATTCATACAACCCATCAGTTGTTTTGAATGTTGTCTTCCACTCATCTCCCTCCTTAACCCTTATCTAATGGTAACCAATTTTTGAATCCAACTTGGTAAAGTACATTGCCCCTCCAAGACAATCCATAAGATCTTCTATCCTGGGTATTGGAAACTTGTATTTTATGGTGATTCTATTAATTGCCCTTGAATCAGTACATAGTCTCCATTTTCCACCCTTCTTTGATGCTAACACCACAGGGACTGCACATGGGCTGATACTCTTTTTAGTCAAGCCTTGGTCAATTAATTCTTGGACTTGTCTAGCTACCTCTAAATTTTGATCAGGGGTTAGCTTATAAGATGCTTTATTAGGTAATGAGGCACCAGGTATGAAGTCAATTTGATGACTAATCACTCTCTTTGGAGGCAAAGTTGCAAGAGTCCCATCACTGACTATATCATTGTATTTGTCAAGTAGAGTCTGAATCTCCTTGGGTACTATCTCCTTAAATATCTTCTCTTCCTCCTTGGGCTTTAAAAAATGGCATACACTGCACTTGCCTCTTCCTTGATGTCTTTTACAAACTCCTTTCCACTACAGAATAACACAGTAGGAGTCTTAGACTATGGCTCTTCGTCCTCCAATAAAGACTATATTTTAAATGTGTTTCCATTCTTCTTAAATGATATGTAATTCTCCTTTCCATGATACACTACCTCTCTATCATATTTATAGGGCCTTCCTAACAATAAGTGGCAAGCATCCATTGGTAGGATGTCACAAAGTAATTTATCCTTGTAGCCTGCTATAGAGAACTCTACCCATGTTTGCTCATTTACTAACACACTCTGTCCCTTATTAAGCCAAGTCACCTTGTAAGGGTTCATATGGGGTATCTTGGTTAATTTTAGCTGGGGTAACTGCATCCTCTGATATTATATTATCAGTAGATCCAGAGTCTGCTATCACCTTGCAAACTTTTCCAAGGATCTTACATCTGATCCTAAACAATGCCCTCCTTTGCTTAGGCTCATCCTTCACTGGCTGCCTAATTAATACCCTTCTAAACATCAGATTCTCACCTATCTCATAGTCTATATGATCAACATTAGGTGATTTGACACTAGAAGTGTCTTCTTGAAAATAAGCTACCCTCTTGTCACTATTGGATGCAGTAGGTTTATCAAGACACCTAGATGTTGGATGACCAGTCTGTCCACAATTGTAGAACTTCATATTTTCAAAATAGGAGTTGCTTCTACCTCTTCTTCCCCTATTGGATCCACTCTAATTACCTCTACCTCTACCATAACCACCTCTTGGTGTGGATTCATTGGTGTGCTCTTTCAATCTGCTTTCACCTTGGCTTCTTTGTTCACTGCCCCTACCTTGGTAACCTCCTCTCTGTCCTCTTTGGTCTCTCCATCTACCTCTACCCTTCATATTAGAGTCACTCTTCTTTCTATTCTTCTCTTCAACCTTGAGAGCTAGCTGTTGACATCTCTGAACAATAGTGGGGGTCCAAAAGCTAATCTCTTCTTGGATGTTCCACTTCAACCCAACTAGATACCTAGCCACTCTGATTGGCTCTTCTTCTTGTTTCTTTTACCTAAGATAGAGTCTTTTAAATTCCTCTGTATAGGAGGCTACATCCATATCTTTATTCTTCAATCCTTGTCTCCTTCTATGGAGTTGGATCTCATAGTCTTCTGGTAAAAAGTTCTCTTTCATCTTAGTTACCATTGCTTTCCAATTTGCTATAGGTTGCTTCCCAAGTCTAACTCTTTCATCCTACAGGTACTTCCACCATGTTAGGGATGATCCCCTAAGCCTTGACTTAGCCACATTAACCTTTTGTGCATCTGTTATGCCTTCACACTCGAAGTGATTCTCCATCCCTTCAATCCAATCCAACACTATTTCAATGTCCATTTTCCCACTAAACAAAAGGATTCCTTCTAAGGATTTTCCACCCAATGCCTTGATGGCTTTCAAGAATGGTTCCTTCTACATCACAAATTCTATTTTAGGGATAATAACATCCTCTTCAACCTTCTGCTTCCCTCTATCACTATTTTCACCTTCTCTACCTTGGTCTCTTGCATCCACTACTTCTTGTAGTTTTAGCTTCATCTCTGCTAGGGCCTCTTCAAGGATTCTATTCCTCTCCTTTTGCTCATCCATGTCCCTAGACAACTCTGCATTTGTTACCATGTCTGTGGAGCCACAAGATTCCACCTCTGACATATACAATCCCAAATCTTTGGGGCTCTGATACCACTCTGATGTAACATACTTAGGCTTTCTCTCTACTCTATGCTTCTCTACGGTCCCCTTAGGCCAACTCACTGACCTAGTAGGGTTCTATCCTCAACCCTACTCTCCTTAGGTATCTTCACACAAGATCCTAACCTTTCACCTAGTGTACACCAATTGCACTGATCAAGAATTCTCCATTCTGCAACACAAACTAACTAGGTCTTTCCTAGTCTCAATCTCCAAGAATTGCATCAATTCCTCTTAGCACTTAGCTCCATGGAAGGATAGGTCATCAAGACCTCCACTGGTTCCCTTTGAACCCCTACATACACCATTCACAAACATAACACAATCGAGTGCTTCAAAGTGCACCTTTCTCACCCCAAATAGGGCTACAAGCCAATTAGGCCTTTTTCTATCCTTTTTGAAGATAACTTGAAATTTTCCCATGCAAGCCTCCAAAAGGGTTTAGGATTCAAACACCCTTTATCAATTACTTTGATATTTTTAAGATGTCCAATCCTCAAGTTTTCCGTACAACCCTTCCTATAATCATGCCTAAAAATTAGGGTTTTAGGGCTTATTGACAGTCTTAACAAAAGAGTGTTCTTTCAACACACCAAAACACTACTCCAATATTCTCCTTCAAATTGGGGGTCTTTCACACATTTCTCTATCCCTCCATGAGCTTTGGTTGAAGCCACCAATGCATTCAACGCTCCTTGCATCATTTGCAATGTTTCTCAGTCCCTAGCCATGCACAACAAGCTCACCTAGGGCATCATTGAATAAATAGAAAAACTAATTTCTTTGGCCCCTCCTTCTGTACAAATAATGTACATGGAGTCTCCTCACCCATGCCAAGAGCCCATATAGAATCTATGGTGGAAAGTTGAGTTAAGACTCCATTTGTCCAACCTACCTAGTTCAGACTAGCGACAGGGCAAAACACAAAGAATTTAAGTAAACCAATAAAAACACTTCAAATTAACAAAATAACTCCACAAAAAATCTTAAAATAACCTACCCTACATTAATCAGTGGCTATAGACTGAAATCTAATCCTTCTAACTACTAAAATCAATAAAATACACTAAAATTGCTCTGAAAATGTACACACAGAAAATATTGTATATTCAAAATGTTCACCAACCTTTCTTATAGGTTGAGGAAGACCTCTTATACTTGTCCCCATCCCTAATCTAATGGTTTTAGATAGTTACAATAACCATTTCATCGAAAATGCTCTTGCATAAATGTTGTCAATGTTGTCAATGACAACATTGACAATTTTGACAACTTTCTACAATTTTAGGAAATCCACTCTAAACTTTGTTCTAAGACCATGAACACATCATAATAGACTTAGGTAGACCATTCCTACCTCTCTTAGGTCCTAGAACACTTTGTTTCTAAATTTGACCCCTATGTGCTTGATTCATACCATTGCCACAACATTGGTAATTAAGGTCCACTTTGGCACTTGTCTCTTAAAAGACCAAACAAACATGAAAAGACCTTCCCTAAAGACCTAACATACACCTTAGGATACCTCTAGTCCTATTATTTAACTATTGGTTTGGCTAGAACCACTACAAGCCAAAAGAACTCTAGAATCCCTAGGTCACCAAAGAGCCTTACCTAGGTGCTCCTGCACCAGAAGCTCTTGTGATTGTCTGAAAAATATTGAATCTTTCAGTTTGCCCCATCCAAGTAAACCAATAGATTGGAAACTCTACTGGGGACTGTGGTCACAGTTTGTATTGTGAATTTTCAAAATTTCAGATTTTGCAAACCAGAAGGTTTGAAGTGCACTCTACTAGAGAGAAGAATCCAAAAGACCAACAAGTGATATTTTCCTTCTGACAAGAAGGTGGCGACTCTACAATTTTGATTGTAAGTATTCATGTTGGGCAGAATATCTTTGCATCCAGACCAATTTGAATTAAACTTGCAGAAAAGTTTGAAAATAAGTAAGCAAGAGGTTGATGATATGATGAATACTGGTTATAAAAGATTTCTTGATAGAGAGACTACGTGTTTCAATAATGGAAGTTATTATGATTCAGATTAATATAGAAACCCTTTTGGTCATGAAGATGATCAGAGTCCAACACAAGAAATTGAAGAAATAGAAGAATATGATGAAGAAGACAATTTCCTATATGCTACATTGAGTAAATTAACTGAATATGGGAAAAGGGATCCAAAGTTATTGAGAGCTATGAAAAGTTTACTTGATGAATCCTTGGGAAAGTTAGAAATAAGAATAAGTGAGTTGGATTTAGTATTTGAGGATGAAGAAGAGACAAGAGAAAGGGAGATGCCAAAGGGTAATAGTCAACCAAAATATAATCCTCCTCATAGAAAAAATGGAGAACCAATTTTCAACAATGATCACACAAATCCATTGTTTGAACCTGATAATAGAGGAATACATGAGAGAAGCCGTAATAACAGTGGAAGAAATGATTATTGGAGACAACCAAATAATGCAAAAAACTATGACCGAGGTAATCCTAGATAGAAAAGAATGGGTAATGGTCATAGAAATGGACAAAATCACCATGACATGGATCATCAAAATCTCAGAGGCCAGAATGGAAACCAACACAACATGGTCCAGATAAGAAGAGCTCATATGGTGGTGGAAAGGTATAGACAACTAGATTTCAGTGGGATAGTTGGATATCCAAATACCATATCAAGTGATTTGAGGAATGCTATTCCAAAATTTTCAAGGAATGGAGTGGAATCTGCTGAACAACATACCATAAATTTGAAGAACACCATTGAAGAATTAGATGGAAACCATGAAGTTATTTTTATGAAGTTGTTTGTGCAATCATTAACTGAAGATGGTACTGAATGGTATAGAGGATTTCTCGATGGATCGATTTCAAGCTGGTGTGATTTTGTGAATCAATTTATTGAATAGTTTGGTGATCATAATGATACATATTTTGAATCTCATGAGTTAACTAGTATTAAAAAGAAATTTAATGAATCAGTTGTAGAATTCAATAAAAGGTTTATTAAAGTTCTAAATAGAATTCCAAGAGATATAAGGCCTTTTGACTCTTTTTTGATAGATTTCTATCTAACTACATTTGATAGTAAAACACATTATGAGATTAGATCACAAGGCCCTGCAACATTGCAACAAGCTTTCAAAATGGCTTCCACCATTGAAAACAATAGAAGGGCTAATAGAAGGATAGATAAAAGAAGTGATGTTAAATTGTATAATCCAAAAGCCTTTGAAAAGAATGATCTTCAATAAATTGTGGATATGCTAAAGAACTTGAATGTAAAACAAGGCAGAAATGATAGACTGTCATTTCCTAAAAATGAAAGGCCACCATTTTCTAGAAATGAAAGGTTTAGATTACAAGACATGCCATATAAGACTGAGTGGAAAGATGGAAAAGCTGAGAAGCAGTCTTATGCTAAGGAGACACCTAATCCATTGAAAAGAAACAATTATTTTGTGGAAGACTAGCCTTGGTGTGATTCTTGTAATCTACCACATTCCCCTGATGGTTGTGTTGTGGCCCATAGATTTCAAGAAGAGGAAGATTAGAATGATGAGAAAAAGCCTGCAGTGAATAATGTTTAATTAGATCCAATGTCGGGAAGAGATGATTATAGTTCTTCTGAAGAAGAATATGTTAACCATGAAGATCTAAACATAATATATCATTGTGATAAACAACAAGGAAAAACACCAGTTATCAGAAGATTAACAAATGAGGAAAAGGAAGTATATATTTTTGCAGCCCTTGAGGAAGCAAGAAGTAATTACAAATTGAGGCATAGAATAGTAAATTTTGATCATGGAGAGCCAACAGGACCATCTATCAAAACACCAAAGAAGAAGGTGAGTCAACCTGACATACAAAGAACCAAAGATGATGATGCAAAATCAGGTTAACAGGTAGACTCTCATCAAGAACCTGAATTGGCAAAAGAGAAATCAATGGTCAGTAAGTCTCTTCCAAATAATAGTTCTTTTATATCTAATGCTTTAACTCATGTAAAAAATTATATTCCTTTGTTAGAAATGATGAAAGCACCTGAATTTAAAGATGAAACTATAAAAGTATTGTCCAATGTAGGTAATATTTTTAAAAGATAATCCAATCAAAGAGCAGTAAATGAAGATCCTCCTGTGGTTTATTTAGGAACTAGTACTTCTCAAAATGGAACACATGTGGATCCCGTTTATCTCACCTTGATAATTAACAATAAACTACTTAATAATTGTATGATAGATTCAGGAGCAACAGTAAACATTATGCCTGCAAAAGTCATGAAAGAACTTGGAATGAAGGTGGACACAACTTATGGAAAATGCTATGCTATGGATAATAGGTCTATACATGTTGTTGGTATTATGAAAGATGTGGAATTTAAATTTCTTTCTTGTCCTAAAATGTCATATAAGACTGATATTACTGTTGTTGAAGTGTCTTCTTATTATGGAATATTTTTATTTAGACAATGGTCTAATCTAGTAGGTGGCTATATCCAACTAGATTTATGTTATGCTACTATTCCAGTTGATGGTAGGGAAGTAAAAATTTATAGGGAGCCTAGATCTCAATATATCATTGATAGAGATATTGGGATGGAAAAGATAATTTTTTTCCATTCAAACATGGATAATTTTTAGGTAAGTATTGCTAAACCAATATTGAAAATTGACAACCCCATTGAAGTGCATTTGTAGTAAAATCAAGATAAACTTTGGCGAATGACTTTTGATGGAGCATGCAGTAAAGAAGGTAATGGTGCTGGGGTCACTTTTGTGTCGCCATGTGGTAAGATATTTAATTTTTCCTTCTTACTTAATTTTGAATGCATACATAATGTTTCACAATATGAAGCATTAATTCTTGGTTTAAATATTGCAAATTCATATGGTATTAAGATGCTTTCAGTTTGTGGTGACTCTGAATTATTTCTCAAGTTAGAAATAGATTCATCACTAAGAATCCTAAGTTAAAACAATATAGAAATTTGGTGTGGGATTTAATTGAATTTTTTGATGCTTTTTCAATTAAGTGGATAGAAATATCAGGAAAATTTCTTGCAGACTTGATGGCTAATGTAGCCATCAAGTATATTGATATCCCTTTTAATGAGATTGTACAGGTGGAGATGAAAAATAGGCCATCAGCTCCTGACAATGTGCAAAATTGGCAAATATTTGAAGATGATAGAGATCTCCTAAAAATTTTAATCAATGAAGATGAGTATGAAGGTCATTGCATAGACTGGAATGGTTATGTACAGAACCATGATGGAAAGGAAACCTTGTTTGGAAAAGAAGTTGTTCAGCTGAAGAAAAATAAAATTCTTAAAGGTTTGGTTGCACTAGAAGGAGTATTTGATGATCATGAAAATTTCAAAAGGGGTAAGATAAGTAATGAATCTGAAGATATTGAAAAAATTAACTTGGGAAATGATCTTACTTCTAGAGAAGTATTTATAGGCAAAAGGCTCACTCCTAATATCAGAGCTAATTTGATAATTTTGTTAAGAAAATATAGCCACATCTTTGCATGGTCATATGATGATATTAAAGCCTACCGAGAGGATTTATTTCAGCACAAAATCCCTCTAAAACTAGATGAAAAACCTTTCAGACAAAGACAACGTCCCATAAATCCAATGTTAGCTTCTAAGATGAGAGAAGAACTTGTCAAGATGAGGGATGTAGGAATAATTGTGCCTATAAGATATTCTACATGGGTATCAAACTTGGTCCCAGTTAGAAAAGAGAATGGGGACATAAGGTTATGTGTTGATTTTAGAAAATTAAATATATCATCCTTAAAATATAATTATGCATTGCCAAATATGGAAGCTCTCTTACAGAAAGTTACTGAAAATGAACTATTGTTTATGATGGATGGGTTCTCAGGGTATAACCAAGTGAAGTTCAAGGAATCAGAACAATACAAGACAACCTTCACCACTCCTTGGGGAACTTATGTGTATGCAAGAATGCCTTTTATACTAACCAATGTAGGGGAAACTTTCCAAAGAGCAATGGATGTGTCTTTTGATGGTTTGATTGATCTCATCATGGTAGTATATCAGGATGATTTAACTGCTTACTCCAAAAGGGCAGATGATCATTGCAATCACTTAGAGCAGATTTTCAGGAGAGCTTTAGAATATGGTATATCTCTAAACCCTAAGAAGTGTCATATTGGGGTTATTGAAGGGAATATTCTTGGTCACATTGTATCAAAGGATTGTGTAAGAATAGATCCTAAATGGATTTCAGCTATAGATAAGATTCAAACTCCTAAAAATGTTAAAGGGATTCAATCTTTCTTTGGACAGATAAATTTTGTAAGAAGGTTTGTCCCTAACTTTGTAGAGATTATTAAACCTATTGCTAAGATGCTTAAGAAAGGTGCAGAGATTAAATGGTCTAATGAAGCCATAGAAGCATTTTCTAACATCAAGAAAGCAATCAAGGAAGCTCCAGTCCTTAAAACGCCTAATTTCTCAAAGCCTTTTCAATTGTTTTCTTTTGCATCATATCATACTATTGCTGCAGTTATGTTGCAGAAAAATGATCAGGGTTATGAACAACCAATAGAATTTTTTAGTAAAACTCTTCAAGCATCTGAATTAAATTATGATATAAATGAGAATTAGGCTTGTGCTCTAGTTAAAGTAGTGAAATATTTTAGGCCATACTTGGTAGGAGCTAAAGTTGTAGCTTATGTGCCAAATGCAACAATTAAAGATATATTTAAGCAATCTAAAGTGATAGGTAGAAGATGCAGATGGGTGAATCAAATCCAAGAGTTGGTTATGGACATCCAAATAACAAAGTGGGTTAGAGGATAGGGTCTTGCTAAACTTATGGCTAAATCAAATCTTGAAGCAGTTCAAATAAATCAGGTGAACACTGATGAATCAATAGTAAGTATTGAGAAGTGTCCTTGGTATATTGACATAGTATACTTCCTTAAACATATGAAATGCAAAAAAGGTTCAAATGAAAATCAAAAGAGGACAATAAAGTTGCAAGCATCTAGATATGTTTTGATACAAGGTGATTTATATTGGAAAAATAGAGAAGGTGTCCTTTTATTCTTCCTAGATATGTACCAAGCAGATGCAGTCTTGAAGGAGCTACATGTTGGAGAGTGTGGGGGTCATTTTTCAGCAAAAATACTACCCATAAAATTCTTCATGCTAGGTATTACTGGCCACATGTTTTTAAAGATAGTTATACATATGTTAGAAAGTGTGAAGCATGTCAAAAGTTCTTAGGGAAATTAAAATATGATGGTGCATTACCCCTCAAGTCTTTTTCAACTGGAGAACCTTTCCAAATGTGGGGGATAGGCTTTATTGTTGAGATTACTAATGCTTCCAATGGGAAGCATAGATGGATTCTTGTTGCAACAAATTATTTCACCAAATGGGTTGAAGCCATACCCTCTAGACAAGCTACAAGAAAGGTGGTTATAAAATTCTTAACAGAAAATATGCTAAAAGATTTGGTGTTCCTTGCAAAATTATTTGTGATAATGGTTTGTGTTTTAGATCCAAGGAATTCCCTAAATTTTGCAGTAATTATAGTATTAACATGTCATATTCTTCCCCTTACCATCCACAAGGGAATGGGCAGGCAGAATCAAGTAATAAGACCATAATGAAAATCATTAAGAGAATGTTGAGCAATAACAAAAGGGTATAAGATTCCAAACTACCCCTTGCACTTTGGGAAGATAGGATAATGGTTAAGAAAACTACTAGATTTTCTCCTTATGAATTGGTATATGGAAAGGAAGCTAGGTTACCATTGAATAATCTTCTCCCTATATTCAAATTTGTTAGAGGAACAACTAGAAGACATGGATTTTATGGGAAATAGGATGGATCAGCTTATGGAATTGGATGAAATTAGAATGGATGCACAAAGAGAGAATGTGAGGAAGCAGTTGTAGATGAAAACATTACATGATAAGAAAACTAAGGACAGAAAATTTTAGAAAGGAGATTGGGTGTAAAAGTGGAATGCTAAAGATCAAGATAAGGGAAAGAATAGAAAATTTGAAGCTTTATTGCTTGGAACCTACGTAATTTTTGATAATGCAAGAGAAAAGAGTTACCTATTACAAGATACAGAGGATCATGTTCAAGAATTTCCAACCCATGCTCAGTATTTGAAACCATTCTTCTCCTAAAAATCGGAAGTATTCCTAACCCTGCATCTTTTGCTTCTAAGTTTTTTTTTTTCTTTCATGTTGTTCTTTGTCTCTATTTTCGGTCTTCTTCTCCAGAGATAGCTGAGATCTTGCTTTGTCCAAGTATGAACACACATCTCTAGAAAGACCCACTGGTGGAACCTAAATTTTCTAATCAAATTTAAATGGCTAAACAATTTAGGGAAGTATTTTCTGCAATTATTATTTTGGTTTATGCTTTTTTTTCATAGTTCATTATAGAAATTATTCTGTGTTATGCATTTATCATGTTGAATTCCTTGCATTTTCCTATTAAATTTTCTATGTTTCATGTTTTGAACAGATTGCATATATTTGAATTCATATTTAAAGTCGTTGGCTCTTTTTCACGGTCTAAGTATTCATTTTAAAATTACTTTATGACCCTAGCAGGGAATTTCCTATCTTATTTGGCGCCTTCAAAAATTCCTCAGTCAGAAAGTCTCCAAAGCAGAGGGAATATCCTTTTATCATTGGGTGACTTAATCTAAGTCGTCAATGCAAAAGTAGATCCGACGATTTTTGCCAAGTCTCAAGATAACCACAGGTTAAGGAAATCTTCCAGAAACACTGAGTTTCTTCAGTCGCATAGTTTCTTGATCATAGCTCATTTTTATTATTAGGGTTACTTTTCTCCTTCACTTGCGTGATCTCCAGATGATATCAGGGATAAGTTGAAAACTCAGTGATTAAGTCATGGTCGTTGATACAGATTCAATCCTATGGCAGTCACATTATCTCCAGATCAAGATGGAATATTTGATATCATTTAGATATTCAGTGACATATGTCGATCTTATATTTATAGTCGTTGAGTCTCATATTAAACCTGAGGATAAAAGAACAATTTCACAACTTGGAGATTAAAGGGAATTTATAAAGCCGAGGTCAAAGTGAAGTTTAAAGATAAAAATTGGGGTCAAAGTAAAGAGAAGTCATATTAAGTTTGATCGGATGGCTTGCATGATTTCTTAATGATAAAGTGATCAACATCTAATGTATAAGCCATTACGCACGATCAACACGTATCCCAACCCCACTGAAAGAATAAGCGATGCAAGTTAAAAGATCATTGATGTAGTTCACGTCTGATCTACGATCGACGTTCACTCATGATGAAAAGATGCATGTAATTTATCCATTAAGGCATTACGACGAAGAAACACATGTCATGGGTCTACCAAAGGATTTGAACAAAGATAGGTTGAATCGACAGCTAAAGTACAACGATGATCTATGACTGTTGTTAAGCCTTAAAGACAAGATGCACAGATATTATTCACCAAGGCATTGGGAGAGCATGCCATGTGTCTCAGACAGATTGAAGAGGACAAAATCCTAAGTGGGATTGGATGACTTGGATTTTGTTTGTCTTTACATGTTTTTATTTCATCGACTAAGGGTTTTGATTAATATTTGATATGTCGACATTGTCTGCATGTAGGGTTTCATAGGTAATAAGATGAAAATGAAGTGATATGGATTGAAAGATGAAAAGATTGAAGGCATGAAAATGAACTTGAAGAAGTTAAAGATATTATCAGAGATTCATAACAGATTCTTAATAAACTATTCTAATTTTATTATCACTTTTGTCGATAACTATTTCTCAAGGATAATAAATTATTTTTAATTGTAATTCTGACTGTTTAGTTGTTGATCATAGGGATTAGGTTTAGTTAGAAAATTTTTTGCATTGATATAAGTATTGTTCACATCCTTTGAACATAATATAAATAAGGATACTAGGATCAATGTGGGAGACGTCTGGTTTAGGGTATCATTTTTACTATTATCATTTTTCAGTCGGGTTTTAGTTTTGATCACAATTGAACATGGATTCTTATGTACCTACTATTGATAATCAATAAAAGATTAGCGTTTTATGTCTCTCTTGGCTCAAGGTTTCAATTCTCATTTAGTTAGTCCTTTGCAATTATTGAAGGAATTTCAATTGCTATCTTTAAGTTTCTTATGCAGAAGAGTTATTGTCTCATATCATTATTTGAATATCAAGAAGTGTGTGATAACTTAATTTTTTTCTGGCTTCTTGTTCATCTGGTCTCCCAACTATAGGATTTAAACTCATTTGAACTAACAAGGATATAATACAGACCTTAATCTTCTTTGCATTTGAAGCAGTCAGATAGTTGATGGTTGAATACCGTCTTGCAAAGTTGTACATAAGATTGAATATTAGATTGACTCTATTGCCCAAGTTGAGATAGGCACTGATCTAATTGTTATTGGAGATAGACATTTGATTCATTGTTTCATGTTGCTGAGATATTCTAAAATCTATTCATGTATATATACACAATTTTTACAAAACACTCTTTACAAATCTCACAAAGCATTCAGTTTTGCAGTTTTACCTTAATTGATTACAGTTTGATTCCTTTCAAAGTAACTTTCCATACTTGTCAAGGAGAGATTTAAGTGTTCATTATCTGCTATAAAAAAACCTTAAAGGATAAGTTTAATATGTAGGCCTACCAGCCTTTATTCTGCAGAGCCATAATTGTAGAATTTTCAACCTTTCCCCAAGGTTAACTTGTTAGTTGGCCAAATCACTTGGGTTTCCCATCATTGGATTGGCAAGTCCATAGGAAATATAGTATGTTGATTTGATAACCAAAATAAATTCCTTCATGATAGTGATCAGGGTATCAATCTCTTGCATGGTATCACTCGTCTTGTGCATATAAATGTCAAACCCTTAGCTTAAGAAGCTCAAGATCTAGGATTCACTCCTCCTTTAATGACAACATCTCTTCCATATTACAATCCTCTAGCTTTGAATCTTCCACTTGAATCTCTTCATGTGAGTGTTCCATCAGTGTCTATACCTACCTCACAACCTTCTTACCATAGTGTTCCTTTTACCTATTCCAACCCTCTTCCAACTATGGTTCCAAGTGTTCCAGTGGTTGTGTCTTCCATTCTTGCCACTTCCTACACTTTTCCTAGTGTTCCTAATGTTTCTATGTCTCCTATTTCTTCTAATGATTCCACAATCATTAGTCTGGATCAAACTGTGTCCTCTTTACAACAACAATAACTTGCATCCTTAACTCAATCCAAGTTTAGTATTCCTACATGTTACATGGGTAGTGTTTTATCCCTAGACATTATTCATGCTCATGTCCCTCACCAATTCAATATGCCTCATCTTGAGAATTACAATTGTAAGGGAGAACCTATCACTCATGTTAAAAAATTTCAAATCATTTGTAGTGACTATGCTCATGACCATAAGAGTTTAGCCAAGTTGTTTGCTAGAAATTTTTGTGATAAGGCCTTGCAATGGTATTGTTCCTTGCCTCCTTATTCTATTGATTCTTTTCCAAAACTTGCTAATGCCTTTATCCAATAGCTCCAAAACAACATTGGTTCACAAGTGTTCTTAATTGATTTGATGCATTATAAATGAAATACTAAAGAAAAATTGACTGAATTTATTGGTAGATTTAAGCATTTGTATGCTCAAATTTCTTATCCTGTTCCTGATATTGATATTTAGCATATGTTTATTTTAAATTTGTAAAAGGATATTAGAGATAAGATTTTTCTTACTGAATTTACCTCTTTTCAATAACTTTGTGCAGCGCTTCATCATTATCAACTACAAGTGAGTCAATTTGAGAGAAAAATTCTGATGGATCCTATTCCAGCTGATAAGAGTGATGCTGACCCTAATCCCAATAAGTTTCAGAAACCTAAAAACTATTTCAAGATAAATAAACAAGAAAATGTAGTTGCTGATCAAGTTGTTGTTGCATCCAACAATGTCACTTTTGCATCCACTGCTTTTCATCTAAATCGTACATTTACTCCTCTTTCTAAATCTCTACATTCTGTTATGAGTAAGTTGTTGAATGCTAATATGATTGATTTACCTCTTATTTGACATCTTCTTCCTACTACGATGGCATCCACATCCTTTGATACCAAATCCTTTTGCCAAAACCATCATTAGAATGGCCATGATACTGAGAAGTGTTATTATCTAAAACATAAGGTTCAAGACTTAATGGAATATAATACTTTATCTATTGATAATTGTGATGGTAGTGGGAAAAAATTTGTCTGTCCTCCTAATCAAAACCTCCAAATCTATACGAATCCTTTGCCTACACATGATACTAATACCATTGTTTAGCCATCTTTTATGGATATTGTTTATGATTCATAGATGGGTGATCTCAATCATATTGTTAACCATGTGGAGCATGTTTTTTGTCTCAACCTGTATCTCCACCATAGCCTCAATCTCAACCTCTTGTTCAAGTTCCTCTGCCTCAACCTCAACTTCAAGTTCTACCTCAACTTAAGCTTAAACCAAAACCTCAATCTAAACCTCAAAAACAACCTAAGAATAAAATACCTAGGGAACTCTTGATCACCTTTGATGATTTGAGACTATTAAATCTCCTGATGGTCCCCTCTACATTTATGCTAGGATTTCTTAGATACCTATGCGCAGGTGTCTTGTTGATCCTACATCCTTAGTCAATGTCATTACTAAAGAAAACCTTTTTTTGAAGAGCTTACAACATGATTGTTATAATACATCTGATGTGTGGATCCAAACTTGTAATGGTTTTCTTCATCCATCATTTGGTTCTATTAACTTGCCTTTTGAAATTTGTGGTAAAGTTGTGGACACTACCTTTTTTGTTGTCCCTACTTCTGATCAGTTTTAAGTTAAGATTGGTTTACCTTGGTTGACTACTATGCATGTTGTTTCTTCTCCTATCCATAAGTGTATTAAGTTCATTTGTGATGAATAAGTGAAAACAATTAATCATATTTTATATCAACCTTCTAGGCCTAGGGATTGTGCTACCCTTGACTTATTTTGGCCTTAATTACCTAGTTCATGTTCTTCTCGACCTGATAACTTTTTTTGCTCATATCAAGCCTATAAACATCTCAATATTGTTGAGTTAAGCATGCCTCGAATGGATCTTAACTATGGTCTTTTTCCTATGCCTTCCATACCTCCTTTATCCATTGCTTCTATTTCTATTAATCAAGCTCCTAGTGTTTCTTTTTAGCCTACTGAGAATCCTACTAATCCTCCTATAGAACCTGTGAAGGAACCAGTTATTGTTCCTCCTAGTTCTCAACATATTTCAAACAAGAAAAAATTTAACTAATCTACCAATGAACACCGTAAGAAGCATCGGGCTCAAGCTAGGGCCCATGCCTCTGTTCTTCAAAGTTATTTACCTTCTTTTGACCATCCTATTCCTGATGTGTTGGAAGAATTTAATGTTAATAATGATGTTAAGATGAATGATTATGATGATTCTATTCATATATTAGATTCTATTTTGATTAATCTTGATGAAGTAGATACTCTTGATGATTCTAATGATGAATATGAGACTATTGATATTGATACTGATTTATCTAATATGCTTTCCACACAATTGATAATTTCACCTAGTATCAAACATTACAATTCTCAAGAGGATCCTTGTTTGGTAGTGGCTATTATTCCTACTGTGTTGGATATAGTCCCTCTTGCAAGTTTCTCACCTTCCCTAAATGATATAGACCGAGATGGGGAGAGTATACGATGCGCTTTATTAGCTTTTCCTCCATGGTATCCTTTTATGTGTTTTTCTATTGTATTTTTCTTCTCCTGTAATGTGTTTGCTAAATGTTTGTTAGATTCTTTTATACGACCGTTGT
>MU223850.1:611752-624187 GCA_018584345.1 Thuja plicata
TATATATATATAGACACACACACACATATAAATCATGTGGCATCATCCTAATGAAGGTTAGAATCCTAAGCATTGAGTTAGTCTTCATAATCAAATTATATAACCAAAATATCTCCATTTCCTAAATCCATATGCATAGATAATAATAACCATAAATAATTATATCAAAGTATCTGAGAAGTATATCATCATCTAGATCTAACCAAATGAAATATAAACATAAACATATAGTCCATCTATAATAATATCAATATGTCCAATCCTGAAATGTAAAGTATAGTCATCTAAGAGGGTATTACATCCTCCCCCCTAAGATTAGGCTTACTCCTGGAAGCCTACAAATAGATAAGGATAAGAAGCTCTAAGTCTATCAACATCCTCTGATTTCATTGAGGTATCATTATTGGGGTCTCATTAGACCCTTTCCTAATCTATGGTGTGACCCCTAAGGTTCAATGTCAACTATTGTATAATATGTACAAGATCCAAAGCCAATTTCCCGTCTTCCACCTGTAAAGCATTCCAATCTAGCACATGAGTCAAATTGGGAATTTATCTTATATGATCTGAAACATGAAATATGTCATGAATATGAGAAAGGCTAGGTGGAAAGGAAAGTCGATAAGAAATTGGTCATATCCTCTCTAGGACCTCAAGAGGACCAATGAACTGGGATGCCATCTTGGAGCCTTTTCTGTAATGGATTGGACTCTTTTGTCGGTGTACCCTCAAGAAAACTATATCACCAATAGAGAACTATACATAAGTCTTGTGAGCATTTGCGTACTTTTTTTGTTTTTCCTAAGCTACCAAAAGATGCTCCCTAATCCACTCAACCCGCTGCTTCATGTACTGCAACATCTCTAGGACAAGAAATACTCAGTCCTCTAACCATTCCCAACTCAAAGGTTTGTGACACAAATGACAATACAAAGCCTAGAATGGGGACATGCTAATAGAGCTATGATATCCATTATTATAAGAAAAATACACCAAATATAGGTAATCATCCCAATGGGTCTTCCTATCCATAACATACATTCTAAGCATATCCTCAAGAACCTAATTAACCTGCTCAGTCTGCCCATCGATTTCTAGATGATAAGCCAAACTCAAGTTCAGCTGAGTCCCTAAGGCCTGTTGTAGGTAAGTCCAAAGTTAAGAAGTGAGTACTAGATCTCAATTAGAAATAATATTCCTAGGAATACCATGAAGTGTGACAACATCCTTCATAAATACTCTGGCCACTGATATTGCTATATAGGAGAATTGTATAGGAGATAAATGGGCTACCTTGGTCAGCCTGTCAACTGTAACCATGATACCATCATGTCTTCATGGGGTAATAGGAAGTCCTACAATAAAATCCATGGAGATAATGTCCCATTTCCATTCTAAAGCAATATGAGGTTGAAGGAGACCTATTCAGTGGTAATTCTCAGCCTTTACCCTCTGACACTCTAATCACCTTGCCACATAGTCTTATATATCCCTCTTCATTCCACACCAATAATATAAGTGGTGCAGATCAAAAAAAAAAATCTTCACTCTAGGATGTGTTGAATAGGGTTCTTATTGGGCCTCTACTAAAATAACTATACAAAGATCTCCAAATAAAGGAACATAGATTTGGTCCTGCATATCTCAAGATAAAGGAACATAGATTTGATCCTACTTATGTAACAAACCATAAGAATCCAAAGAATAACCTACGAAATGTCCCACTAAGGGCCTTCCTGACTCCAACTATGCCTTTACGTCCTGATACCATGAATCTAAAGTGAGGGCCTACAAAATTAGACTCCTCAAATCTGTGCTAAGAGAGAGAGCTAATAACCCATGCATATGCTTTCTTAGGACATCGACCACAACATTTATTTTTCCTTGGATATATTTAACCTCAAAATCATATTTGCATAATAAATCCATCCATTTTTGTTTTCAAGCATTAAGGTTACTTTGAGTGAAAATATACTGAAGGGTACAATGATCTATATGGACCTAAAAATTGTGACCCAACAAAAAGTGTCTCCATTTACTAAAGAATGGACAACTGCTACTAACTCAAGGTCATGAATGGGATATTTAAGCTCACTGTACTTTATTTTTCTAGACTCACAAATAGTAACTTGGCCTTCCTACATTAGGACTTCCCTAATCCCTTCAGGTGAAGCATTCATACAAACCACAAAGTTTCCTAAGGGTTTAATAAATGCCATGATCGGAGCTCTAGTCAAATTTTCCTTTAAGCATTGGAAGACTTCCTCACACTTCTCTTTCCAAAAAAAATTATTCCATTTCCTCTGTAAGGAAGTTGTTGGTTATATTTCTTGTTTTGGCAGTTTTCCTAGCTCCCTGCTCTTTTCTCAGTGATCTGGTGTTTTTAAGTCTGGCTATCTCTCGTTCATTGTGGCTTTACCTGTGTCAAGTTTTCAGGTTTTCAAGTCTAAACCTAACTCAATTTGCAAAACCCTAAAAACCCTAGGCTTTCCAAGTATTAAACGTTAAAAGTAAACACTAGGTCATGGAGCTTCTGTTTCAATGTTACTTTTTCTATCCACTTAAGTCCTGTGTTTTAATAAAGTCACCTCGTCGCGTTACTCCAAGCGAATATTCCATAAGTCTTCCCGACTTCGTGTTTTCCTTTTGTCGCGTGGTCTCGTTCATGTTCAGCATATTCCTTTGACATTATGAGACTTAGTGATTTCTTCATGTCGGGTAGTCGCAAGATAATTATATCATAAGCTTTATGCAGAAGGGACCCACTACTTAGTCAGGTAATCGCAGGAAATTCTTAACAGTTATCAAAATGTCTTCAGACTTCGCAATTACTTCATGTCACTTTATCGCCAAATGAATCCAAAGTTAAAAGGTTAAGCAAGGCCTTTAGTCATGAGGTCTTGAGATGGAACAGCGGTTAAGAGATTTTGACCAAGACTTAGCGACTGCCTGTCTGAGGTTTGCAGTAAAGTATAGTCGAGATGTCGCCAGAACAAGATGATGACTCAGTTCTCCATTATGCAGTAAGTGAACAAATGACTGTGTGACATGTGTCATAAGGCAAGTGGATGTTAAGATTATATCGCATGGTTTCCAGAAGGAGAAAATGGACTCAGTGACAGTGAGACTAAGTGCTTTCCCTTCAATCACGATGTCTAAGAAAAGATTTAAGGGTATGCACAAACATTTGGTGATTAAGCGACGGCCGTAGGATGTAAAGATCAGAGGATCTAACGGTGGTCGCAAAGTCTTAGAAGAAAAGTTCCCAAAGGGAAAAGTCCTCCCGACTTGGCGATTAAGGTATGTCGCGTAGTCGTTAGAAGTGGAAAAAGGGCGCATATAACCTGTTATGGTAAAATTAAGTACTCAGGACTTGTATTCCACGATTTGGCAACTAGGTGTGGTCGCATAGTCTTTCCATGAAATAGAAACACTCAGCGACTAGGAGATAATTGTAAGAGGTTAAGCGCAATGGTTATTCGCAAGGTCTCAGAAAGGATAATGAGTTATTCTTAACTTTGCGCGACTATGATTTCAATTGGGTCGCGTGATCGCCAGATCGTGACTCGGGTCAGCCAAAGGTAGGAAAATGCATTGTTCCTATGTCTCAAGATAAACCATGGGTTAGTGACAGAGGCCCACGAAAAAGAGACTTTATGCAGTCGCGCAGTCGCCTAATTCCAAAATCTAAAAAATGGCAGCAATTTCTGATGTGACAATATGAATCACTCGGTAACCAATCACAGGCTTGCATTTTGATTACTGTGCAAAAAGAGTAGCTGAGATGTAAGAAAGTTAACGAATCATAATGTGATATGTCAGCTCTTTTGAATGTAGTTGGATTGTTCTGAAGATTCATTTTTGAATATTTGATTTCCTGTCAAGCTCAGGAACTACGGCTAGGTTTTCATTCAAGTTCACAGCATGTCGAATTAATGGCAGAACTGATGTTTCCAAATTATGAGCTGCGTACTCTGAATGATGGCTATAAGGAGTTGATGGTGCATTCATTTTCATTCACCGTGCCTTCAGTTTTTAGAGCCCAAGTTGTTAAGTTTTCAGAAAAAAGAGATATTTTGCTCAATTTGCAGTGTTTCCAAAGTTGATCAAAGAGTTCAAAATTTTAGGAAATTGTGCACAGGACGGTCAGCTGATCTCTGAGATAGATTTGTTTCAATATCAGTAAGGAGTAAGGAGATTCAAAATGTTGCAAGTATGAGCGGGGCTATGAGTGTTGCTTCGACAAGTGGAAGAAGTGAAGAGGAACAGAAAGGAAAGGCGAGTTTTTCTGATGAATTCCTCCATCTCCTGCCTGGTTCAACATAGAATAAGAAGGCTAATGCTAATGTTCTCCTTGATGAGTACAAGGACATTTGAGATGCTGTGACTCCAGGCACAATAGGTTTCTCCCTTTTAAATTACTTCTGTAAGAATTCTGATAAGCCCATCCCAGTATCAAAACCTTGGACCTGTGGTTTGGCTAGGTTACTTGTTCCTGATGTCTTCCTAGATATAGACCTATTCTTAGACCTAGCCAATCACTATGATGTTTTGACAAAGACCATCAAAAGGGATGATGGCACTGCCCTTTTAATTTTTAATAGAAATTCATTCATGCAGGCCTTTGGCTTATTTAGTACCATGTCTACTAAAATTGACATGACAAAGCAGGAGAAGAGGTATAGTTCGAAGCCTGGTATTGCTAAAGGCTTATTGCAGAAATACATGTTGAAAGAAGTGAAAAAGTACTTAGATCCTATGGCCAAGCCAAATCCATATTATTATAAGGATCTACACTTCTACATTAATTATATCTCTTATGCTCTGTGTAGAGTGCTAGGAAGAGATGGAGATGCAGAAAAAATCAATGCTGGCATCCTGATGATGGTGGTAGACTTACAAGAGGTGCATTCAAGCACCAGTTATGATTATATATAGCACATAATTGATGAAATACATGAGGGTTTCATTGCAACCCAGAAAAGATTGAATAATCCAAAGGAGAAGGAACCTAAATTTTTGCATTACTCAGTCCTTGTGCATCTCCTCTTGTACTTCAATTTTGTAATCATGGACGTTAATAATCTAACTCCCCAGAGATTCTACCAGTCAGCACCAAATCCTATCCAATTTTGGGTGAGGGTTTGGAATTACACTTCTAGGTAGTGTGACTACTGTGCTTTTTAGAATTGGATTGTGTATCCAATGGTGCAGAGTTTGGGAACAAGCAGGACAAGAGTCCCATTGAAGATCATACAACTGCTTAGGCCCTCTGATTATACAGACAATTGGCCTGGAAAACATAATTGGGGTGATTTCTTCTTGGAGGAGAATTATACTATTATCAGAGTATATGGGTGTATTCACCCACCTCATTTATTACCGTATCATGTGCCTACAAGAGTGGCTGCAATGGAATTCATATGGCAGTTATTATTAACAGATAATGAGCACTTTGCACCGCACAAGAAGGGGACTATAACCGCTAGGCAATTCAAGATTTTCAACTTTACAATTCGCAAGAATTCCATTGATGCAGTGGGTCAATGGTTGGAGAAATACAGGATGGGGGTAGCCCCTTATAGATACATTGATCCAGAAGGCTTCATGGCAAGGGTTAGGAAATTATATACACCTACCATCCCAAATACAAATGTCCACTGTGAGTGTATTGAAGAAGATGCAACAAGGAACATCTTGGATGAAGATGACATTCATACAAGAAGACTGAGGATCCAGGAGTTGCTAAAGCTGGAGAAGAAGATAAAGAGAAATGGGTTGTCCTTTGGGGGTTTTTACCCTGACCTCCCATATTTTGATAGAATTAAGGCCATGATAGACAACTATTATGTGCTTATAGAGCAATTGGTTACAGTTCTAGACAAGAAAGGTGCTCAGACACCTGAACATTCAGAGTCAGAATATGATAGTGGTAGTGACAGTGATTATGCACATCCTACTATGTATCCTTCACCACAACAACCATCAGGGCAGGATGTAGCTGAGGTACCACAGTTGGAAGGAGCAGAGGGTCACATTATATATTTGACAATTGCTACCCAACCTGATGATATAGAGGAGCCTGTTGCAAAGAGGCAGAAATTGGAAGTAGGGCAGCCTTCAGTGGAAGGACAAAGTAAGAAAAAAGATAAGGCCAAGGCCTTAGTACCTAGCACTAGGTTATATGATCATAACCTAAGAAAGGCAATCAGGGAAGGTAAGAAGCAATGGCCTGACCTAGAAGATGATGTTGAGATGCCACTCAAGGCTTGTCTTGATGAAAGATTGCTTCATCAAAAAAAATTCCTAGATGATGATAGCTTTGTTAAAATAGAGGAGTTTAAAGACTTCCTAAGATGGCATAAAATAGAGCAGCTCAGATCCCAATTAACAGTTGATGGGAAAGAAACAATAACAAATGAAGCCCTAGTGGCTTTACAGAATTATGACCCTGAAAATGAGGATATTTCACCCGAGGATGCCAGGAAGATGGTGCTAGGAAGTGGAATATTATTGGCTGAGGGATGGGATTTGGCATCTGCCTTTATCATAGACCAAATTAGAAAACAGCCAGATCTCAAAATGGCTAGTGAGGTCTAGATGGGAGATATGATAAAAGGATTTGGGTATAGCCCAAAATCCCAGGCTTTTGCAATGTGGAGCCTAAGCCCAAAGGACCAAAAGTCCCAGTTAGTAAATATTCAAGAAAATATGGTGGGCAATCAAATGGTGTGGTCTATACAAAATACAGGGGACGTAGAAATCTCCCAAATTATGACACATTGGGCTCACCTGAATGAAGACAAGACTAAACAATTGTCTGAGAGGTCTAGTACTTTGTTGGAAGAAACAAGTGCATTGTCTAAGGACAGGGATATGTGCCACATACAATTATACCAGCGGGATCAGCTGATCAAGACATTAACAGAAGAATTAGAAGCAAATCCTGAGGTGGTATATGTACCTACACAACCACCACCAATGCAAATTGAAGATAAGCCTAAATCAAAAGAGGTTGTGGAAAAAAAGGTAGATGAAGAAAAGGGAAATGCAATTGCTTTGAAGGCATTGAAAGGTATACTACAACATAGAATTGAGATTCTAAAGGATAAAATTGATGTTGTAGTCAATACATACAATAAGTTGCCAGCTTTGCATACTAAGGTAATGGGGTACCTTGCCATTCTAAACCCTTACTTTACTAAGTGGTCTGCTAGGGAAAATTTATTTGAGAATTTGTCATCTTCACAAGCCATAAGACCAGATTTTCCTGAAGTAGTAACTGAAGTGGGAGATGAGATCAAAAGAGTCAATATTGCTCTCTCATTCTTTAAAGGAAAATTAAATCAGATAGAGGTCAAATTGAGCCTCTTTTCAAATGATTTTAATAAATTTATTCCTTCCTTAAGGGGAGATGATGACCAAGTAAAGGCTGTAGATGCCTGGAAGAGTGAATTTGACACCAAGATGCCTAGTGATGAGGCATTTCTTTTAGGAGCAGATGTTGATATAGAGGGATTAAATAAAATATTGCATGAATCCTTCAAAGCAGAGACTAACATCAACAAATTCCTACTTGATGTCAAAAACATCACTGATGCTAGATGGGACAAACAAAAGGTGCAAGTACAAAGTACTCAAGATTTCAAGTGGCCATCGGACAATGAAGTGAAATCTTGGAAAGTGATGACTACACCAAAGAAAAAGAAGCCAGTAGTAGAAGAGGAAATCTTGGACGATGAGTAAGGTGAACACTTGGCACTGCACTGTTCAAGACAAGAGGGACAAGTATTGCAAAAGGAGAATGTAGGTGAGTATGCAAGCACAGCTATCTAAACTCAACATAAATACTATCATCTACCATTTGTGCAAATCTGATTGCAGTCGCCAGGTTGGGAGAAGAACCAAGAATATCTGTTATATCTTTTTGACTTGGTCATTCCATCATTTTCTCTCTCTTTCTTTTTGTCTCTCTTGTAACTTTAGGGTTAGGTTTTCTATGACCATCCAAAGCTTGTTGCATCCTTAAGGGATTCCAAGATGGTCAAAAACCTATATATATAGCATAAAGAGTTGTAATAAAGGGAGGTCTTGGATGTTGGAATTTTTTGAAAAAAGAGATAATATATTGCAGAATTCAGATGTTCTGAAACTTCTGTCTATCTTTTGATGTTGTATAATCTTTTATGTATGGAAAGTTGGATCATATAAATAATATACGGTGCAATTTTAAACTCCTCCATTGCTGTCTCTTTATTCTCTGTGTATGCTCTTTTATGTTTAATTTTGCAAGGCATTCTCAAGCATTTTGGTTATTAGGTAATTATCTAATTACTTGCAAGTTTCTTTTAAGGAAAGAACTACATTTTGTGAGTAGTTTCAGGGAGCATACTGCTTTGTTTAAGGATTTGATACAATCATTCAAAGGTGACAGGGTAACTTGTAAGGCAACTTATCTGAATTGCATGTGGGTTGTAAGGCAACCTGTTGTATTTTGTTTCTATGAAATCTTAGCTTATTTGACTCTGTAGCCCAAAGGATAGGCACTGGTCCAGAAATTATTCTGATAATCTATCTTTGTCCAAGTTATTTCAAGGTTTCAAAACCATTTTAATCAAAATACTCTTGTTACTAAGAACAAACAAACTAAACTCAGTAAGGACCTATGTCAGCAGGACAGTGTCCATTTTAGTGATTCCTTGGAGAGTGAATCATAAGGTTATCCCTCCTACATCAAAAGGAAGAAGGATGAAATTCCTTGTATCACCGGTTTTGGCTATATTTAAGATTATGGTTTGTATGGTTAAATCTTGCATCTAGTTATGCTTGGTCATTTGCAAGGTGATTTATAAGTTTGTTTAACAAACATACATAGCAAATCAGTGTCCACATTAACACATACTGTGTAAACAGCAATCATAAAAGGTAAAACCTACCTGAGTATATGTGGAGCTCAAAAATGAAGAAGGACCTTATCCAGTCCTTAGTACTTAGGCTTTTCTTGTCTCTAAATCAATATTAGAAGGCATGGTGTTGGAATAGTCATTTCAAGCACTGTGATTCATACAAGAAAAATCCCTAACAAATTGGCGACTCTGCTGGGGATTAGAGATTGCAAAGTTTAGTTGAAATATTCAGAAATCTCTGGTGTTTTGTAGTTTTAAAGTTTTAAACTTGTTTTTAAGCCATTTGTGTGGTTACCAGTAAGATACCATTTTGATAAGTATTCATCCCAAGTGCTTTGGGCGGTGACTCTGAGAACGAACATCTCTGTGATCAGTGCAAAACAAGTAAATGTCTTATAGAATGAATACCAGGTCAAGAGTAAGAACTGACCCATAAAGGGTATTACATGAAGGAATCCCATCATCCTCAAGAGTTGGAGCCTCTTGGAGGAAAATGAAAAATTAGGTTGATATGGATGAAACTCCTTTAAAAGGTTAAGAAACAGATATCAGGAATGACAGGAATACTATTCAGCACTCTCATGATGGAAATACTTCAGACTATGAGGAGGCTACTGAAAGAGTATTAGACACACCCCAACTCACTTCTACTTCAAATGAAAGAGAAGATATCACTACACCCAGTTCAGATTCAGAAGATGCCCCTTCTGATATGCTAGCCAACGAAAAGAAGTTTATTTTGAAGCAGCTTGCCTTAGTTCAACAAATGAAAAAGGAAAGAGAAATAAGAAAGCAAAGAAATGATCATAAGGCTCTTGATAATAGTAGAAAAATATTTCCAAAACACCAAACTATGAAAGAAACAGAGAAGTCTCAGAATAATAAAGAAATACCATTCACTCATAAAGCTTCTATCTTACAAATAAATAAGGGTAAACAGAAGATGGGTGAACATAGAGATCAAGAACCTAAATTTCAGAACCCTATGGTTGAACAAATGTCCAAATGTCCAAATTAGAAATTGATTTAGAGAAACTGAGAATTGAAAAAGAAACTATGGAAAAAATGTTGGAAAAAGCCCAAATGGAAGCTGCTACAATTGAAATGAAGAAAAAGATAGATTTTCTACAATCTTCAAAGTATTCTTTTTCTGGGCCAGAGAATAATACATCTTCTAGGGGAAAAGCTACTATGGCTAAAGAAGATGATATTTTTCAAATGAAACCATTACATAATGAGAGGTACAAACAATTTGATTTTGTTGGTATCCCTGGATACCCCAATGTTTTTCCTAAAGATGTGGGTGATATAGGAGAAAAGCTCCCAAAGTTTGCTGGTAATAATGTGATTTATTGTGAAACACATTTAAGAAAGTTCATGGACTTTGTTGATGACTTGAATATCACCCATGAAGATGTACTAATGAAGCTATTTGTTCAGTCCCTTGTTGAAGATGCAAGAGAATGGTTTAGAAGCCTTGCTAATGGCTCTGTGGTTTCTATGGATGAGTTGATTGAGTTATTTAAAGATCAGTATGGAGACAAAACAAATAAAGGCTTTTTATTGAATGAGTTCAATAATATCAAGAAAAATTACAATGAAGAGGTTACATAATTTAATACAAGATTTCAAAGAGCTATGCATAAACTATTTTAGAAGATAGAGCTAGATGAGGAAGTATGTCTAGAAACTTATTTAAATGCCTTTGATTCCAAGATGGGCTATGCTCTGAGAGATAAAAATCCTAGAACACTCACTGATGCTTATAAGATAGCAGTCAATATTGAAATGAATAGAAGAGTGTCTGGTAAGTTGAATAGGAGAGATGATCCTAGGTTTAGTAAGAGCAATTTGAAAGAACCAGAGTAAAAAGAATATAGAGCTCCACAAAACAATAAATCTCTTTATAATAATACTTATAATCCTCAGAACAGAATGCAAAATCACCAATATGGAACTCAGTTCAAAGATGGAAATCCTGTCACTGCACCTAAAAGGGAAAGAACAGATAAAAAGACTCCAGACCCTCTTCATAGAAGTTCAATGCATTTCTGCAATGAGGAGACTTGGTGTGAAGCTTGTGAGGATCCTCATAATCCTGATTTTTGTGTTATTTCCTTGGATCTAAAAGAAAATGAGGAACAAGAAAATGATGAGGGGGAACAGTGTGATCATATTATGACTAACACTTATTCATGCCATGATACTGATTCAAACAGTGAAGAGGAAAATCATGATTCCTATGTTTCACAAAGAAGGGTTGAGAATCACCATCAACAGATCTTATCTGACAGTGATGTTGATGAAACTGATGATAGTATTAGATGTTATGCTCAAGGTGGCCAAGATGTTCCACTCATAAGAAAAGCTTCAGATGAAGAGAAGGCTAGAATTACTGCTGATTTAGTGAATAAAGCTAGAAGCAATTACCACTTAAGGAACAGGGTGGTGGGTGGAACTGGTGGCCAGCCCTCAGGTGTTTTCATAAAAGACAATAAACTAGACACTAAGTATGTTCAGAAAAAAGAAGAACCTAGTGAAAATGGTAAAAAACACAAGGTCAAGATCATCACAAAAGCTGTAGAGCCAAATGATATACAAGATGAAAAGGGTCAAGAGAAAATTTTCCCTCTTCAAAAGACAGAAAATAAAAGGTTGAAAGAGCCATTTCAAAAGAAACACAATGAAGATAATGAAGTTATCATTGATAAGTCAAAACATTTAGAGGGTTGTTATACTCCAGTTGATATGGGTCAATGTTTGTCTCAGATGACAGTTAAGGTACCATTTCTGGAAATGATGAGGATCAAAGAACATAAGGAAAAAGTTATGTCATTATTAAACAGTGTACCTATAATCAAAATTCAAAACCTAGTGGATGTATCTGAGAGGCCACCTGTCAAGGGAAATGAGGATGAGATGTTAACATCTGAGATTCCTCAAATATTCTTGAATGCAACTTCTTCTCCAAAGGTGGTGGACCCATTTTTTCTTTCATTAATAATCAATGATAAAATGCTCAAGAATTGTATGATTGATTCAGGAGCCTCAAATACAGTTATGCCAGTTGAAATCATGAAGGCAATGGGCCTACAAGTTGATACACCTTATGGGAGGTGTAGATAAATGGATTCTAGGGAAGTCCCTGTAATTGGGACTATTGAGGCCATGCCTTATAGACAGGCACTTTGCCCTGATATAGTGATGACTATGAATGTTCTTGTGGTTGATATACCACCTCATTATGGCATGTTGTTATCAGGAAAATGGAGTGCCTCAATGGGAGGAAGTATACAAAATGATTTGTCATATGCTACTTTTAACATAGCTGGACAAGATGTCAATGATTTGAGAGAGAGCCGGACTCCCCACATGATAGAAAAATATGAGGATACTCATGTTAACTATTGCATTGACATAGACATGGAAAATTTCAGAATTCAACAGGATGATCATAAAAATCAAGAAGTTGACCTTTTAAACAAAGAATTAATCTTACAAGAAGATGGGATATGGAAAATGTACTTTG
>MU223850.1:658687-677315 GCA_018584345.1 Thuja plicata
ATGATCCAAAAGCTGTGTCAACGGGGAAAGAGGCTACTGGTAAAAATCCCAAAGTGCAATATTGATAGGAAATTTAGTCATTTGATGGTGTTCTAAGTTGTTGCTCATTCTATGCAAAGATTATATTGTCTGTGCAGTTTCTCAGTCCTTTTGTTGACTGTTCCTGGTAGTTCTGTGTACAAACAAAAAGTTGGTTTGAAGTTCCAATGGTTAATTTATTTTCTATTCCTCCTCCCTACTAACAAATGGTAAAATGGTCAATGGGTAATGCAGTGAAATCTTTGAGTTGAAATACAAATCAACATCTCTGCAGATGCTAGGTTTGTCACGATTCATTTGCTAGGTTTGTCACGCAAAATCCATATACAATTTATTCATCTCATACAAAACAAAGAAACCCTAATTGGGTTACTCGAATTGAAAACTAGCAGCACTTCATAACCCATATTGTTGCAAATTGACAAATAGTTTAATGCCAGATAAACACAATACAAATAGAATGAGAACACATGTAAGTCTATAAACTGTTCATCGATACCAACCTAATTTTGTGTAAGTCTGAAACAAATCTTCCTTTTGTTTGATCACGCACAAATGGTGTTGGTTCAATCACTTCAATGCATATGTACTATGTGCCTTCTATTCGTGCCCTCCTTCAACTCTTCTTCGCTGCATAATCACAATGAATTGAAATGAAACCTTTTTTTTAAGTTATATTGATTGTGTTTGTCGCAATTACGACAAAATGTCTTGGTTGTCGTAATTCTGACCAACATGGGAATGGATTAAAAAAAAATCAAAGTTTTCCTTCGATTTTCTGACCAAGCAAAACAAATGTAATGCATGGTGGGAAATTTAGGTCAAAATTTAGGGTCAAATGTACTAGTGAGTGTTACCTTGTGAGAAAATGGCTCTAACCTAGTTTTCCTCTAGTGGATATGTCTGAAACCATGGGGAAATTAGGGTTAGGGTCTGTAGATAGGTTTGTATGTTTTTTTTGTTGTCTCTTTGGATTTTATAGTCCAAAGATGAAGCCCTATGGCTGACTGGTGAAACCAAGTGAGCCAGGACAGGGAGAAGATCAAATTTGTGTGAGCACCCAAGACCTTTTGGGGAAGACTTAGTGCATTTCTAGATGCATTAGACGGTCTCCTAAAATGATTAAATGGTTTTTGGAGATGAATCAATGAAGGGAGATAATTTTTGTGATTGTTCTTGATCACTGGTCCAGAGGCCTAATTAATAGGCTATAAACTAGGGCCTGCAAGAAAGTAGAGTTTTGGGTGCCATCAAAGGTCAGGGTTTTGGATTTTGATAGGGTTGATCAATGTCTTGAATATTTTCAAGTTATTTTGTGGGGTCATTTGGAGATTTTGGAAGTAATAGGCCAAAATGGGTGAAAATAGACCAACAAGGAGTTGAGCAATTAGCCCTCCTAGTGAGTTAAAGACCAATTGGATTGGTGAGGCAACTTGGAGATTTTTGATGGATGTAGAATGACCAAGAAAGGGTCAAGAAGTATATGGAGAGTCTCAATAAGTGTGTGGGAAGATCCTAGGTAGAGGATTGACAATTTAGGTGGAGTTGTGGTGAAGAAGGCTAAGCTTTTGGTTAACTAGTTGGACTAGTTGAGCTTACAAATCTTGGGGACTTCCAAGAACCAACTATACCTTGAAGGAGAAGTTGGGGGAGAGAGTCTAGGAGATCCTAATTGGTGGAAGAACCAAAAAAGAAAAACCATTGGATGGTTGGTTAAGGAAAACAAGCACTTAGGAGAGAGGAAAGATTCTAGATTGTCATACCCTCTGCATCACCTCTAAGGAAGTGTTGGGTGAGCATGGGTTCATTATATTTATACCTTGAGTATGGCTTGAGCTCATTGAAACATCACTCATATTCATCAAATGACATAGTTAACTATCTCAAAATATTAAATTCCTCTACTCTACCCTTTCTCCAATGGTTAGACAAAAATCAAGCTCGAAGCTCTAGGAGAAGTTCCCAAGACAATGTGGATATATCAATGTAAAGTTTATGTTTCTCTATTTCCTACCAAGTAGAGGCAAAATCTCTTAAGTGAATAACTTTAGACTACACCTTAGTGTTACCTCTATAGGGTTGCATGGCATAAAGCCTCTCCAAATCAAGTAACCATGTATCAACGGTGGAACTGCCATGAGCTCCCTTAAATGGGGGATGCCTAGCTCTAAGGAGATCCCTAATGTGATTAGCACACAAAATTTCCTCTTCAGTATCCTGGTCCCTCCTCCTATGACTACTTTCTCTTTCTCTCTCTTCATGATGAGAGACGTGAGACTTTCCTTGATGACCCTTATCCTGGCTTGCATCTAGCTGAGTTGCAATATCTTCTGTAAGATTTCCTACATTTGGGCCCCCTAAAATCCCATCATGTGACTCTCTGATAGTTCACCTCTACTTTTCTCCTCAAAATGCTCTTCTTCATGAGAACTTTCTTAATGAGATCTCGAAGGGGTGTTCTGGGAACCTCCCATACTTCCCCAAGTAACAGGAGGAATTCTACCAAAATCAAGGAGAGAGATAAGTATAAGGGTCCTAAGAGAAGCTCCGTGTTCTAGGTTTTATCATTAATGAATTCAACATAAATTTAATCTTAATGAGCCAAAATTTCCATATTTCTAGTGTGGAAACCTAGGGCTCTGATCCCAAGATGTCACACCCCACCAAGGAACCTAGAAGGACAAATAAAAAGGCCTCTAAAGCAATAAGAATTGTTTTTTCTAATCATGAGATACTATGCGTTAACTTGAGATATAAGGGCTAACAACTTAGGTCCTCCCTAGATTCCCTAACATTGACTACTATCAACTTTGATCTATTCCAAAAGAAAGATGTTTTATCAATCTAATTCTCAGTTCATTGCATTACATAAAATAGATTTTTAAATGGGTCTATTAAACACTTCATACATGAATTAAATTTTAGCATAGTGAGCTTTCCATATAACCAATTTAAAGTAAAGAGAAGATTGCTTCCATACACTTTTAACATTTCCTTTTAAGTACAACTCTTCATACATGTAAATCGTTCATAAGCTCAAGTAAAAATAAGGTATTTGCAAATCCAAAATGTTGAATTATTTATTCCTTTAATAAATGTATACCATCACACTACATAATAATGAGACATCATAATCCTATCTTACTTTCAAGAGTTTCATGAACACAAAATATTTCCTCTCTTTGCCAAATGTATCAATTACATAAAAGAGTTTCCTTCCCAGTTTTCCTTTCCCTAAAGCTACCCAACCCATTACATAATTTGAAGTACATCAAATATTGGTTGCATTCATCTCCCTTTTACGAGGTTACATCATCATGAATAACCATGTAAATAATAAAATCTAAGTATATGAGAATCATATCATCATCTAGGTCTAACCAAATGAAACATAAACATTTCAGCATATAGTCCATCCATAATAATATCAAAATGTCCAATCCTGAAATGAAGAATAAATTCATCTGTGTGTGTGTGTGTGTGTGTGTGTGTGTGTGTGTGTGTGAGAGAGAGAGAGAGAGAGAGAGAGAGAGAGATGGTGATGAGGGAAGGAAGATGAGAGAGAGAAGGAACGATGAGAGACATGCATATATAGACATATATACATATTTTTATATAAATATGTACATATACATACATATACACATATCATATATGTAAGTATATACATCTGTGTAGTGTATGCTAAGTTTACAAGCGTATGTTTTTATTTCTTCAGAACTCGTGCGGGTTCTGTAGAACTAAAACTTATGCTTTTAGTTGTACATAACCTACACGAGTTATGTAGAACTAGGGTAACAAATTTTAGACTTATAAAACCCATGTCAGTTATTTAGTACTAAGGAAACTGTATGTGTTATGGTTAGGTAAGAGGGTTGGACAATGACCCTAAGCCTTGGAAGTCCCTTTTCCCTCCATTTCTCTCCCTTTATGGGTCGTTTAATCTTCCAAGAGGATTTCTCGACTTCCTCATCATCAGGTTTACACATTATCAATTGAGTATCTATAAATTACCACCATAATCTCACAGATCTTCTCAGCTTTCTATCCATATAAATTTTTCTATTTTTGGACAATATTAGTATAGTAAACTTTAGTTTTCTTTACCATTCTCTTCACGGTCCTAAAAGACATATGTTTACCAATTTATTGATAAAATTTTATCTACTTCAATAAATTCAAAAGAAAATACATATTATTGTTCTACACTTGATCCTAAACACTTTTAAGAACAATTTTTTTCATTTTTTTATTAATTTGATGCGAGTTATGCTCAGTGCATGGACAGGCACCAGATTTTTAGGATGCTAGAAAGGGTTTGTGGTATCATTATAACTAAAAACATAATGAATTAATTAAATACATATTATAAGTATTCATTTAAGTAATAGTAGAAAACAGGTGGAAATTAGATAACTAAATAAATAAATATTTATTTTATTATGTGAGAGAGAAATATAATGAATTAATAAATATAAATATAAATTTATTGAAATTATAGAGGAAGAGGCTTGTGAATTAATTAATGGAGGAATCGTGATATTAAAGTAATTAATTTTTTTTAAACTAAGTGAGGACATTTTTAGGTGTCTACAACAAGATCATTTCAATAGTGAAAAATAATAATTTGAACACTTATAGTAGGACCCTGATACATGTTCACCAAAGAAATATTGTAGAGTACAATGGTTGAGATTCAAGTACAATTAATGTAAGTTACAATAGATAAATCTCAACCACTAAATTGGTAGTTTAGTACAATATAAATGGGTTGATAATTTAAGAGTTGGGAAGTAGAAAGAGAATTTAGGTGTATCAAGCAACTTGAGATGAAACTTAGCTAAAAATTATGGTGGAGTTAAGAGATAATGGTGTTAAGTATAGAAGGAAAAATATCACTTGAGACTATTAAAGATAATTGAGGATGAATAAAGAGAATGTGACACTCCATAAGGAATATTTCAAATAAAAGAAGGATGATTATGCCGAAGGATGAAATTCATATAACTTGAGATACACATGACAACAAGGAAAGGGAACCAACACAAAGTTAAAGTATGGAAAATGATAATTAATTAGATAAAGTCATCTTTAACATGAGACAATGGTTTAGGCTTAGGGAGGATGTTGAAAAGTATTAGTGGTACTAAAAATTAAATTGTTTAGCCTTATATGATATTATCCTATGCTAGAAAGGGTTTGTGGTATGCTGAAACATAAACATTTCAGCATATAGTCCAGCCATAATAATATCAAAATGTCCAATCCTGAAATGAAAAATAAAGTCATCTGAGTGTGTGTGTGTGTGTGTGTGTGTGTGTGTGTGTGTGAGAGAGAGAGAGAGAGAGAGAGAGAGAGAGAGAGAGAGAGAGAGAGAGAGAGGAATGATGAGATACATGCATATATAGACATATATACATATTTTTATATAAATATGTGCATATACATACATATACACATATCAGATATGTAAGTATATACATCTGTGTAGTGTATGCTAAGTTTACAAGCATATGTTTTTATTTCTTCAGAACCCGTGCGGGTTCTGTAGAACTAAAACTTATGCTTTTAGTTGTACATAACCTACACAAGTTATGTAGAACTAGGGTAACAAATTTTAGACTTATAAAACCCGTGTCGATTATTTAGTACTAAGGAAACTGTATGCGTTATGGTTAGGTAAGAGGGTTGGACAATGACCCTAAGGCTTGGAAGTCCCTTTTCCCTCCATTTCTCTCCCTTTACGAGTCATTTGATCTTCTAAGAGGATTTCTCGACTTCCTCATCATCAGGTTTACACATTATCAATTGAGTATCTGTAAATTACCACCATAATCTCATAGATCTTCTCAGCTTTCTATCCATATAAATTTTTCTATTTTTGGACAACATTACTATAGTAAACTTTAGTTTTCTTTACCATTCTCTTCACAGTCCTAAAAGACATATGTTTACCAATTTATTGATAACATTTTATCTACTTAAATAAATTCAAAAAAAATTATATATTATTGTTCTACACTTGATCCTAAACACTTTTAAGAACAATTTTTTCATTTTTTTATTAATTTGATGCAAGTTATGCTCAGTGCATGGACAGGCACCAGATTTTTAGGATGCAGCCATTTCAAAAAATCATAAAAAAAATACTCAATGGATAATTACCAAAAAATACACAACTTCTAGATCTCACTCTTACCTATCATTAGATACCAAAGGATTTTGCAAAATAATAAATCTAACAATATCTTTTGTGAAGTGCACAGAATCAGCTATGTTATGTTTTTTTTTTAAATAGTAGGAACAATTTTTTGTACGTAGGGGGTTTGACCCTCTTAATCTTATTCATTTTTTAAAAAAATTAGTAGTTTAGAAACTATATTTAGAGTACTACAATTCTTATTCTTTCGACAACTCCTAATTTTGAGTGCATGACTCTCAAATTTCTCTTTGAAGTTTAGGTTTACCTAATTTCATAAAAAACAAATGGACACTTATACCCCACTTTTTGTTCACCATCTTGGTGCACTTACCTGCACATGCATAATATGGTATAAAACGAATGGAGTGTAGTTGATTATTGTTGATGAAAGGTTATGATGCAAGATTATAACAAGGTCACACGTAAGTAGTCTTCTCCAAAGTCATCATTAATATTCATATTCAATGATTAGGTTATTAACATTAGATGATTAGCCAAATGAAGATGAAAGATATTCTTTTATAGAATTCCTTAAGAGAATCAAGTGTTAGATTAAAAGGTTAAAAGATGAATGGCTAAGATAAGTGGGTAAGTGGGAATGAATAAGATTAAGGAATTAATTTGAAATTGCGAGATAAGATAAAGGAATAGATAAGAGTTAAGCATAGATGTTAGCTTTTGGTAACACATCTTTGAATTCAATGAACCTAGACATGTTGGAAAAAGATAATGAAAAGGTGAATTAAGAGATGGGCGATATTTGCCACATGTCTATGAATTTAGATTAGATTAGTGTGAAGAAAATGGAACGCTAAGATTAAAAAGAAAAGCATAATGAATTAATCAAATATATATTACAAGTATTCATTTAATTATTAGTAGAAAAGGGCTAGAAATTAGATAATTAATTAAATAAATATTAATTTAATTATGAGAGAGAGAAAGTTAATGAATTAATAAATAATTAAATAATTAATTATTAAAATTATACAGGAAGAGGCTCTTGGATTAATTAATGGAGGAATTATGATGAAGTAACTTAAAAATAAAAAATAATGTAATTAAGTGAGGACATTTTTAGGTGTCTACAACAAGATCATTTTAATAGTGAAAAATAATAATTTGAACAGTTGTAGTAGGACCCTGATACATGTTCACCAAAGAAATATTGTAGAGTTCAATGGTTGAGATTGAAGTACAATTAATGTAAGTTACAATAGTTAAATCTCAACCACTAAAGTGGTAGTTAAGTACAATATAAATGGGTTGATAATTTAAGAGTTGGGAATTAGAAAGAGAGTTTAGGTGAATCAAACAACTTGAGATAAAACTAAGCTAAGAACTATGGTGGATTTAAGAGGTAATGGTGGTAAGTATAGATGGAGAACCATCACTTGAGACTATTAAGATAATTGTGGATGAATAAAGAGAATGTGACACTCCATAAGGAATGTTTCAAAAAAAAAGAAGGATGATTATGCCGAAAGGATGAAATTCATATAACTTGAGATACTCATGACAACAAGGAAAGGGAACCAACACAAAGTTAAAGTATGGAAAATGATAATTAATTAGATAAAGTCATCTTTAGCATGAGACAATGGTTTAGGCTTAGGGAGGATGTTGACAAGTATTAGTGGTACTACAAATTAAATTGTTTAGCCTTATATGATATTATCCTATGCTAGAAAGGGTTTGTGGTATCATACAAGATGAGTACAAATTCATGTACTAACATAGAAGAAGATTATGCAATACAACACACTACACCAAGGGACTTGTGTTACAAAAATATACTTTAGATACTCATTAGAGGGATATGTGAGGTCGTGCAATGTCACACAGCCTCCATACATGCCATTTGGACCTATATGGCTCATATAGTCAATAAATAGCCTTAAACATATCCATGAAATTTTTATTTAATAATGATAAATGTCATAAAAGGAAAGGTTAATTAATGGAAAAATAATATTTGAGAAAATATAAAATGTTATAAGGGAAAGACGAGATGCAAATGAATTAAGATGTTATATAAGGAAGAGAAGGTGAGAGATAAATGCATGTATCATATAAGAGTGAGTGTGACAGCTATATTAGACCTATATAGAATAGATATGCATGAAAATAGGGACATAGATGAGTAAGACAGAAGAAGATGTAAGATCAACTAGTGTAATGGAATTTTGATAGAAAGATAAGGAAATGGATGAGTATCATAGAATATGGTATAAAATCAAATAATGTAAGAAGATACACGTGACAGCAAGTTAAAGGAACCAACAAAAAGTTAAAGTATGGCAAATGATAATTAATTAGATAAAGTCGTCTTTAGCATGAGACAATGATTTAGGCTTATGGAAGATGTTGACAAGTATTAGTGGTACTACATATTAAATTATGTATCCTTCTATGATATTATCCTATTCCACAAGGGTTTGTGGTATCATACAAGACGAGTCCAAATTCATGTACTAACATAGAAGAAGATTATACAATACAATATATATGCTTTAGATACTCATTAGAGGAATATGTGAGGTCATGCAATATCATACAACTTCCATACATGTCATTTGGACCTATATGGCTCATATAGTCATTAAATAGCCTTAAACATATTCATAAAAAAAATATTTAATAATGATAAATGTCGTAAAAGGAAAGGTTAATTAATGGAAAAATAATACTCGAGAAAATATAAAATGTTATAAGGGAAAGACAAGATGCAAATGAATTAAGATGTTATATAAGGAAGAGAAGGTGAGAGATAAATGCATGTATCATATAAGAGTGAGTATGACAAATATATTAGGTATATAGAATCAATGCATGAAAATAGGGACATGGATGAGTAAGATACAAGATGTAAGATCAAATAGTGTAATGGAATTTTGATAGAAAGATAAGGAAATGGATGAGTATCATAGAAGATGGTATAAAATCAAATAATGTAGTGGAAGAGATGGAATAGAGGAAGGAATAAGCAAAGGGTAGATGTCTAAGTTAACAATGTATCTCATCATATAATTGATGAGAATAAAAAATATGATATAAATATGTTATACTGGACATGTTGATCTAATGGATATATAAGATGTTATGATAAATTGTGCATACTTGTATGTGTGAATATATTAAATTTTGTATATTTTATTCTACCACAACCTTTTGTAATCTAATGCATAAACCTTGAACTTCTCTCTTTTTCATTCGTATTGGGGTATAAATGTAACTCTAAATAAAATTAGGATCATATATTTGTTCTACGCCCTATTCTTGCTAGCATTCTCTTCGATCCATTGAATGCATAACTTCGAGCAAAAAATTAAAGACAAGTAAACACACAATAGACCTCCAAAGAGATCAAAAGTAGATTAGATTTTTTAAATTCTTTCACCTAAATGTTATTTTCACATTCCAACACAAGTTAAACTAAATTGCATTTTTTAATAAGTTTCGAAGTTATTGGCTGAATTGTCGTACCTTCTTCATTGGTATAAAAATAAAGGAATAGAATGATCTTAGTTCGTATACTTGAACTATTTTTTAAGTTGTAGTACATCGTTTAGAAGAAAGAATAATTTATGTCATATTCACTGCTGTTTCAAACAATGAGAAAGAAAATGCTAGTTGAAGGAAATATTACTTGAAGTAATACCAATTAAAACGACAAAACCCCACATCAAATCAAGTGGACGTGGACTTAGAGTAGAGATGTCCATTTCTAAGGATAGAGATGTCCATTTCTAAGGAGGACAGAACAGGTAGCACCTGAAATCCACGGTGAACCTGCAAGTTGAAGTGAAAATTTCCCTTCAACCATAATGTGAAAGCTAAAATATTCGAGAAGTAGTTGAGCGTTATTATAATCTGTTCAAGTAAGTACGACTTCTAGCCTAACAACCGTTGCCCTGTTTACTCTGCCCTTGTTGGCTGGACAGTCAATGTCACCTGATGTATGATAAAACTTTCAAAAATCATTTCTCATCTGAAGCACATATATGTTGTTTTACCATATCCTAGATTCTCCTTGAATAATAAATGTAAAATCCCAAAGATGAAACAATATCAACCAATACTTCCGTGAAGTGTAATTAAGCATCATGTAGGTATGGATTAATCAATTTTGGATATGTGTGTACTTAATAATTTATTTTATAATTGTTGTAATTATTCAAAATCTAAAACAATTGTTTTAAGCTCTTGAGTCATATGTGAAGACACTCGAAACTTTTCAAAGTATAACTGAATATCTATGTGGTATCGGTTGACACTTCCATGTGATCAATTTTGGATCTTTGTGCACTTAACAATTCATCCTACACTCATTGCAATTATTCAAAAGCTAAAATAATATGTTTTCATAAGTCATAAATGGAGAAACCCAAAACTTTTTGAAGTGTAACTAAGCATTTATGTGGGCATCAATCCACCCTTCCAAATGATTCATCTCATAGTCGCTGTAATTATTCAAAAGCTAAAACAATAGTTTTAAGCTCTTAAGTCATTTATGAGGAAACCCAAAAAGTTTTGAAGCATAATGAATGTTTATGTGCAGGGGTGTCGATTGACAATTCCAAATGATCAATTTTGAATCTTGTGCACTTAATGATTCATCTCACATTGTTGTAACTGTTCAAAATAAAAAAACAATAGCTTTAAGCTCTTAAGTCATATGTGAAGAAACCTAAAACATTTTGAAGTGTAACTAAACATTTAAGTGAGCATCGATCAACACTTTGAAAAGATCAATTTTGGATCTTCGTGCATGTAACAATTCACTAAACAATTGTCATAGCTATCTAAAAGTTGAAACAATAGTTTTAAGCTCTTAAGTCATTTATGAAGAAACCCAAAGCTTTTTGAAGTATAACTAAATATTTATATCGACTATCGACCAACACTTCTAAATGATCAAATTTTGGATCCTTGAACATTTAACGATTCATATTGTAATCATTGCAACCATTCAAAAGCTTAAAACCTAGTTTTAAGTTCTTAGGTCATATATGAAGAAACTTAAGCTTTTCGAACTGCAACTCAACATGTATGCAGGGTATCAATCGACACTTTCAAATGATCAATGTTGGATCTTCATGCACTTAGACATTCATGCCATAGTCATTGTAACTCTTTGAAAGCTCAAGCAATAGTTTTAAGCTTTTAAGTCTTATATGAAGAAACCTAAAACTTTTTGAAGTGTAAGTGAACATTTATGCGGAGTATCAATCGACACTTCTAAATGATCAATTTTCAATCTTTGTGCACTTAATAATTCATCTCACAATCATTGTAATTATTCAAAATCTAAAACACTAGTTTTAAACTCTTAATTCATATGTGAAGAAATCCAAAAAAAATTAAAGTGAAACTGAGCAATTTATGTGGGGTATTAGTTAGCAATTCCAAATGATCAATTGTAGATCTTCATGCTCTTATTGACTCATCACACAATTGTTGTAACTATTCAAAAGCTAAAACAATAGTTTTAAGCTCTTAGGTCATATATGAAGACACCCAAAACTTTTCAAAGTGTACATTCATGTGGGGTATTGGTCAAGACTTGCAAATGGTGAACATTGGATCTTCATGTGCTTAATGATTCATCACATAGTTGATGCAACTATTTCAAAGCTAAAACAACAGTTTTAAGTTCTTAAGTCGTAGTTTTAAGTTCTTAAGTCATTTACTTGAATAGATTATAATAAAGCTCAATTTTTAATCTTCATGCACTTAATAATTCATCCAACAGTCGTAGTAACTATTCAAAAGCTAAAATAATAGGGTTAATTTATTTAAGGCATATAGGAAGAAACCCAATACTTTTTGAAGTATGCATTTATGCGTGGAATTAGTCGACAATTCCAAATAATCAATTTTGGATTTTCATGCACTTAACCATTCATTCTAGTAGAGTTGTAACTATTGAAAAGCTAAAATAATAGTTTTAGACTCACAAGTCGTATATGTCTAATCAACTATTTAAAAATTTAAAGAACGTAAAATTAGGGTAAAATTAGGACAGAAAAATAATTTAGAATACATCGATTAAAAACTTAAGACATACAAAATTGAGATGGATAGCTAATGGGTCCTCTAGGGTCCTCTCCTCTAGTTGGAAATCTGCAGGTTGAAGGCTTCTTCATAGGGAGACGTTGCTTGGTCTTGAAGAAAAACTTTTAAGGGACATAAATCTTGCGGTTATATGTGAGGACCAGGAGTTTGGTATACCAATGAATGCTTGAAAAGGAGGAATAACATTTGGCGTGTTGCATTCTTCAGGAAATGTGTTGGTGTGTTACTTTACTACCACTCGACAGTTGCCACATCTTCTGAAGAGAAATCCAAGCCGCCAGGAGACAAAAACATAGTTTAAAACTTTACTAAATCATCTTTAAAAAAATGAGAAAGTCATAAAAACACAATATTTTTGCTGGATTAATACAGCCCACCAAACTACCAAACATTCAGCCAGACTACACAACCGATTTGATCTGTATATATCGGCTGACAATACTTGAAAAGGTTCAGATTAGCAGTACTGGAAAAACAACCACCTTTTTCCATTTCAATCTGATTTTCTTTGTCTCTTTGTCTGTAAACTGAAATGGCTACAATGGTAACTACTTTCAGGACGTATGGTGGCAAACTTTTAACAGTTATAGTATTTGTACTGTTTCTGACAAATACTGTTTCAGGAAAACATTCAGGGATCACTAGGCATTACAAATTCAATGTGGGTCATAAGTTCTTGTATTGTAATCATTTTGCAATTGAAGTTCAGAACAGCTCTGATTTATAGCCTTTTGAGGACTCGTTTTTACTGTTATTTGCAGATCAAACTGACGAATGTGACTCGGCTTTGCACTACGAAGAGCTTGGTCACTGTTAATGGGCAATTTCCAGGGCCCCCAGTAGTTGCTCGGGAGGGTGATCGTGTGATTATCAAAGTTACAAACCACGTAACCAACAACATTAGTATTCATTGGTATGTTTGTTTGTAGCAAAGGTGGCCAACAGAATTATGAGTTTGCTATCTTGAAATTAAACTTCATAACAGCCAATTTGGTTACATTCAAGTTTATATTCATGGTTAATTCTATTAGTATAGATATCTTAAATATATCTATTTGAGAGATATTAGTTTGGAATTATAAGTTTGCTTTTTTGACTTAGAATTCTATGAATGTGAATTTTGATACATTCAAATCGATGTTCATTGTTAAACTATGTTAGTATAGATATCTTAAATACATCTATCTAAAAACGTCAAAAGAGATCAGTTTGGAATCATAAGTTTTTCTCTCTTGAATCAAAACTCTATGAGAATGAATTTTGTTACATTCAAATCTATGCTCATTGTTAAACTAAGTTATTAGATATCATAAATACATCTATTTGAAAAATATCAAGAGATGTCAGTTTGGAATTATAAGATTGCTCTATTGAATCAAAACTCTAGATGAATGAATTTCGTTACATTCAAGTCTATGTTTGTTGTTAAACTATGTTAGTATAAACAACTTAAATACATCTGTCTAGAAACTTCAAGAGATATCAGTTTAAAATCATAAGTTTTGCTTTCTAGAATCAAAACTCTACAAAAGTGAATTTTGTTACATTCAAGTCTCTCTTGATTAATTCATGTTAATTGTTAAACTGTATTATTATAGATATCTTAAATACATCTATCTAAAAGAATGTCAAGAGATATATCTTTTTCGAATTATTTTCAAAATTTTATGTTCGTTGTTAAATGTATGTTCTTTCTTAAATTTTACCTAACATATAAATATCTTAAATACATCTATTGAGAGATACAAATTCAAAATTATTTTGAAATTATTACATTTGTTATAGTTATACTTCTGGATAAAAGATTGTGTGTGAGTTTTTTAGCATCAACATTTCGGATCATACTCAATGATCTATCATCACGATGAGAGAGTCTAAGAATGCCAAAAGAACATCTGGCATTCTTAAACTCTCTCATCCTGATGATGATCTTTTGACATTCTTAAACTCTCTCATCCTGATGATGGATCATTGAGTATGATCTGAAATGTTGACGCCAAAAAACTCACACACAGTCTTTTATCCAAAAACATAACTATAAGACCATAAATGGTAGAAATCTATTATCGTTAATTAGATTTGTTATCAAATCCTACTATTTTCACATATAAATGATTATGAAATTTAAACTAAATTTGATTGTCTGCTCGTGCCATTAATGAATGCAAATCTTATCTTTTGCAGGCATGGAATTCGTCAACTGCGATCTGCATGGGCAGACGGTCCTGCTTACATAACTCAGTGCCCAATTCAAAATGGGCAGAATTATAAGTACAAGTTCACCGTAACTGGGCAGACTGGAACACTGTGGTGGCATGCACACATTTCATGGCTGCGAGCCAGTATATATGGACCCATTATAATTTATCCTAAAAAGAATACCTCTTACCCATTCCCTAAGCCAGATCATGAAGTGCCCATTATTTTTGGTAAATTAGAGAACCTTGGCCAGCATGAGTTTCGTTATAATTATCAGTCAGATTACAGATAGAATAACCAATGTTGGTGTTTGCAGGAGAATGGTGGAATACAAACACGGAAGCTGTCATTAACCAATCCATGGCAACTGGTGGAGGGCCTAATGTGTCCGACGCCTATACCATAAACGGCCTCCCTGGCCCTTTGTATAACTGCTCGGCCAATGGTAAACTCGTTGACAAAAGCTTTCCAATCCTTAATTTTATTGTGAAGGAATGAGTTCGTTGATTTAGTTGTTGGGTTTTTCATGCATCAGTAAAGATTCAAATCTAGGATGTTCTATTTGAATCTAGGATGTTCTATCATTGTGCGATTGATTCCTTAAAAAATTGTCTATTATTGACAATTGTTTTTTATTAAGTCAACCAGGAGAGGTCCCTGACCACATAATAGCAGAATAAACACTAAAAGAAACAGTACTGGAATCCCTATTCAGGATTCAGGGTCATTATAGTCGAGAGCAAGCTAAAAACCTACACCCAAAAATTTAATCAAAAACTACCAGTCATCAACAGAGAGCTCCAATTATTAGTTTATTATTGTTAAGCTGCAATTTCTGAAAGTTATTGTTAAAAACTAGTCAATTATTGATCGAGACACAGTTTATTTCTAACACCCATCTTAAGCCACTCTATAGAATGTCACCCATCTTAAGCCACTTTATAGAATGTTCAGGGTTTTTAGCTTGGTTTTGATACCATGCTGAGTTTTTCATCATGGACTAGTTAAGAATCAAATCTAGGACCTTTCCATTTGTTGCTATAGTGCTCTACAATTGAACTATTGACCCTTCTTTGGTGTAAGTGTGACTTATTTCCAACATTAGTAGCATTTGAATCTTAGATCTTTCATCTTTGGTATGGATGTGGCTTCTTTCTAACACCTTCCTTAGGCCACTCTATAGAATGTGTGGGCCTCTTAGCTTGGCTCTAATACCTCTAATACCATATTGAGCTATCTATGGACCAGTTAGAACTCAAATCTAGGACCTTTCATTTGACTAGAATGCTCTACTATTGAAATATTGACCCTTTTAGAACCAATCCATCTGTGGTCCAAGTGTGACTTATTTCCAACATTAGTAGGATTGAAATCTAAGATCTTTTGCCTATGGTCAAAGTGTAGCTTACTTCCAATGCTCCCCTTGAGCTAAACTATAATACTCTTGGGGCTCCTAGCGTGGTTCTATACGATGTTGGGGTTTTCAAAGATTAGTTAGGACTCAAACCTAGGACCTTCCATTTGCTACTAGAGTGCTACCATTGAACTACTAACCCCTTTAAGACTAATCCATCTTTGCTTTGAGCATGACTTAATTTCCAATATTAATAAGATTCAAATCTAAAATCTTCCATTTGTTTTTAGAATTCTCTACCACTAAAATATTGCTCCCTTCGAAACCAGTCCATCTTTGATCCATGTGTAACTTATTTTCAACACCCCCTTCAAACTACTCTATAAAATGCTTGGGGTTCCTAGTCTAGCTCTAATAATATGTTGAGCTTTTTATGGACCAATTAGAAATCAAAGTGGATTGGTTCTAGTATGACTTATTTACAACAATAGTAGGATTCAAATTCAAAATCTTTCATTCATAAATTATTAGTACCTTTAGAACAAATCCATCTTTGGTCTAGATGCGACTTCATTCCAACAACCCCCTTAAATCACTCCATAGAATGTTTGAGACTCCTAGATTGACTCTAATACCATGTTGAGATTTTCATAGACCAATCAAGACTCAAATCTAGGACATTTCCTTTTTGATACTAGTGTCCTACCATTAAACTCATGATCCAACCAATCTATCATTAATCCCAATTTAAATTATTTCCAACAAAAATAATATCCACGTCAAGAACCATTTACAAATTCTATTTGATTAAAATAGCATTTTTGGGGGGCAGGAAATTGCATGTTGTGTTTTTTTATTTTATAATGTATTCACTAGATTCTATTGAACTTCTAACGAGTGTTGGATACTATGCAGATACATTCAAGTTGAAAGTTTTCCCGGGGAAAACATACCTCCTTCGGATAATCAATGCTGCTCTCAATGATGAACTCTTCTTTGCAATCGCCAACCACTCACTAACCGTGGTGGAAACAGACGCAGTCTACGTAAAGCCCTTCAAAACCAACACAATTCTCATATCACCCGGTCAGACCGCTAACGTTCTCTTAACCGCCAAAACCCACCCACCAGCCGCCAGATTTCTCATGTCAGCCCACCCCTACGTAACCGGCGGTGGAACATTCGATAACTCCACAGTAGCCGCCATTTTAGAATACATTCTCCCCAACACAACCTCAAATAACCTCCCTCTACTAAAACCCGTCCTTCCAGCCCTAAATGACACTTCTTTTGCAACCAACTTTAGTAAAACACTAAAAAGCTTGACCCCTCCACCAGTTCCTCAAACCGTCGACAAGCACTTCTTGTTCGCAATTGGACTAGGACTCAACCCATGCCCTAAAAACCAGACTTGTGGAGGCCCCAATAACAACACCAAATTCACAGCCTCCATTAACAACATTTCTTTTGTCATGCCCACCATGGCTCTTCTTCAGGCTTACTATTTTGGTCAATCTAATGGTGTCTATAACACCACTTTCCCTGACAACCCACCTTTTCCTTTTAACTACACTGGCACACCTCCCAACAATACAATGCCCATTAATGACACCAATCTCAAGGTGCTCTCTTTCAACACCACGGTTCAACTTGTTCTCCAGGACACTAGTATTGTGGGCCCCGAGAGCCACCCATTGCATCTCCATGGCTTCAACTTTTATATCGTTGCTCAAGGTGTGGGCAATTATAATGCCTCAAGTGATCCCAAGAAGTTCAATTTGGTCGATCCACCGGAGAGAAATACAATAGGGATTCCTTCTGGAGGTTGGGTTGCTCTTCGATTTAGAGCTGATAATCCAGGTATTTCATTTGGATTTATTGCTCTTACATATGGTGCATGGTAGATTCAATTGTCTAGATTTTATTTTGCATCAATGTTTTGGATTACGCTCCATGGTATGTTAGAAAAATAATAGGGAACTAGACGAAAAAAATGATTATTGTTCAATATTTATGTAGAATTGCTTATTGACATGATATAAATGAAGCGAGTGGTTCATGCATTGTGATGTGGATCAATGTTTTGGATCACAAATATTGGCTTATATAGTCTCTAGATTCAATTATATAAGATTTATTTTCCATCGACACATTGGATTAGATTTGCTTAGCATGAATATTTCAGATCACACTCCATAAGTCTTCAGGGTAATAGAAAACTAGAAGAGAACAATTATTATTGTTTAATATTTATGAAGAATTGCTTATTGACATGATATAAATGCAGGAGTGTGGTTCATGCATTGCCATTTGGAGGTCCATACAAGTTGGGGATTGAAGATGGCATGGATTGTTTTAAATGGAAATGGAAAATTGCAGTCTCTCCCTCCTCCTCCAAAAGATCTGCCCTCATGTTAGTCACGTGTTATACTCTCTTGTCACACTAGAGATAGGGACATAAATTTACTCTCCAATTGTTGGAGTTCAACATAGATAAATTTGATTTTATAGAAGAGTGTATCTCATAGTGAACGTGATATGGTCTAGTTGGTATGTTGTGATTTCTACTTTAAGTGAAATAAAGTTGGCTAAATATCATTTACATTTATATGCTCATTTATAGTTGAGTTGATCAAGTTGCTTCCATAAAAATGGAGGTCACAAGACTATCTCTTTTGCTATTCTATAAAAAAGAAGCTTGTATCTAAATCGGCTCCTAAATAGAAACAAAATAATATTTTTTTATATTATATATA
>MU223850.1:677428-688007 GCA_018584345.1 Thuja plicata
TATATATATATTCCAAATTCAAAACAAACTAATCAATATAAACTATAATAATCTAATATCTCTACACATAAGTAATTTTAGTCACTACAACATTTACTAATAACACTTGAATCCATAATATATTTGAACCAACTATTCTCTAACAATAATAACGTTAAGATATGACTAAAATAGACAAACTTTCGTATAGTAAGGCAATATTTCCTTACATACGATCCAAGAAAATTGACATGGGTGAAAAGTCACCATACAAGCAAGATATCAAAAATTGGATGGAAATGGACTCAAGCTTAAAATTTAAAGAGCTATTATTAAACAAAGGTGTTTGAAGAACATCATATCAATATTTTTTTTCTTGTTTTTTAAATATCTTTAAATCAAAGTCATGGTCTATTTAGAAAAACAATCATTAATAATATTATGTGATTGTTGAGTTGTTAAGATTTATGTTTAAAGTTATGTGTGATTCATTTAAATTTTATAGCATTATTAAAAATTAATTTTGGGGGTAAAAAAAAAGTTATGATTAAAAATTATTTATTGATTTTTATTAGAAAGTAAAAAAAATTTAAGTAAAAGAATTATACAAGATTGGAAATCTTATATAAATTTAGTATTGAAAAAAATGTCAAAATGTTTGAGAAAAATATTTAGAGTTTCAACTTCTCTAATAAATATTAAAATGGACTAATGATTTATACAATTAATTAACCAAAATCTAAGTTAATAGATTCCATCATCATCAAAATAGATTATATTGCTATTAATAACAAATTACAATAAAACTTAATTTATAAAGTACAAAATATGATATTGATCTTAGAACACAATCTTAGACTTTTGAATACAAGCTCACTGGGGAGACTTTCTAATAAAAATAAATAAATAAACTTGACTAGCTCGATGGGGAGACTTTTGAATATTCAAATCAAGTGAATCTAATGTTACCTTATATCTAATAAAAATAAATAAATAAACTTGACAAAGAGTTGCTAAAAAAATGGTTGAAGGTCAACCAAATTAGAATAAATAAACTCAAGAAGTGCAAAGACAAATTGAATATGGGAAAAGACTCAATAGATAAGGCTAGTGTAAAGATAGAGTAGTATTTTATCAAATATCATTCTTGCAACTTCTTGGAATCTTGAAAAAATCCTCATTGGTCCATCCTACAACAAGGATCATAAAGGAATTCACAGATTTACCACACACACACACACGAATAAGACTAAGTTGTTATGGAAGATCAAAGAATATTTAATCAATATGAAGAGTTGCAAGAGAATATTTGGTGGTCAACTTGTTTTGGGGGAATAAAGCTAAAATATCATAAAGGACCAAACTTGAATGACTTGAGTGAAGTGATCGATGCTTTCATTAATCACTTTCCACACTAAATGTGATAATTTACACATTTAATTGATTTTTTATAATTCTTTTCAATAAAGCTAATTAATTAGCTAAGGAAAGTTGATAAGTTGTTAAAAATGGAATTGTAAAGGAAATTTATAGCTATAACTAATAATTTTCTAAATTTAGTTCACAATAGAATTGAGGTTTTAGCTAACTATTTTTAAAATTAAAAATTTTAGGCACCCAAGGTTGGTATTTATTGCTTCCTTGATTATGTCATTAGGAAGATGGATATTGTTTTATAATGAACATATGAAATTTTATCTCATGAGAATTATATTGACATTGGGATACATTCATTCATATTTCAATGATAGGGATTTTTGGTTGATTAGTATTAATTGGAAAATTTGTTGCTTGTAGTTTAGCTATAAAAATATCCGACCACAAGAGAGATTTTGGTATAGTTTATAAAATAAATATTATAGTAATATAATGTTAGGCAAATTTTGACAACAATCTTATACTTCTTTTTCAAATGTGGCTAATAGGCCTAGCATATCTTGAGAATAAGATATGGTTTAAGCCAAGGTATTATGCTAATAGAGACACCCATTAGGTTGAAAACCTAAAAGGATGTCCTAATGAAGGCTAATGATGAAGACTTGTTGGGGCACTAAAGGCTCACAAAAAGATAATAGATCTTTGAGAAAAATAAAATCTATCAAAATTAGTGTAAAATACAATAAAAAAAAATAGTAAAGCATTTAAAGACATGTGTTTTTCCTCTTATAGAATTATAAGCTTGAATTGAAGGTATATTTTCAAGTATTATTGTATGAGAGAAAATAACAAACTCAAATTTATATAGACTATATATGACAATGTACTAGATTATATGATGAATATATGAGAAGTAATGATTGCATCTGTATAAATAGTATATACATATACTATTATTTTTCTTCGTGTTATTCTATAATCAACCATATTATTCTACAATCTATTGCACATGTTTCACATTAAATTAAAATATCACACTAGAATAAAATAAGATAAATCCCCTTAGTTTATGATTTTAAATAATGACAAATGTTCAATTCAAAAATCTACATAGGAAGGCACACCATATATTATCTAGAATGAAATGAGAACTCAACTATCCATTCTACCTCTATCTACCACGCAGTTAATATCTAATGGTTACATATTATAAATAGTAATGTCTTAACTATTCATGTTTTATCCTATATAAAATATTTTATGAGATGGTTAAGCTTTTTCAACATGGCAATCGAGAATGTTAGAAAAAATAAATGGTTTCTGAAAAAAAAGAAAAAAGAAAAAACATATACATGTTAATATAAAATAGTATAGTTAATGAATTATTTAATTGTATTCATGTTTTTTTCATTGGGTAAGTTATCTTATTTGATGTGATATTTTTTAAGTCACGATATTTGTGATGAGACACACATCGCTCTCTTCAAATTTGATGAAATATACTTAAAATTTATGTTTACAAAGGGCCACTCTTAATTAGAAGAGTTTTGTAAGATTCATTGATTTGATATTAATATGGTAAAATTACACTTTTTATCTCTCTTTCTAATATATAAATATTAGATTGATAATTTCATGAACACTAACTTGCAAATTCTTAATTAACTATCATCAAATAACTCTCACAAACCTTATCTACAATTTGTAAATAAAATAAAGTTATAGAAATACATATTCAAGATCACAAGATTATAGAAACATCATTTAAAAAATATATGTATACATATTTTAAAAATACAACATTAAATAAATAATAAAAAAGACAATCTTTGATACATTCCATCATTATCTAGAAAATATATTAAGCAAAAGTTATAATATCAACATGACTCTTTAGAGGTATTTGAACAAGTTTCAAGCTCTTTATGATGCAAAATGGCAAATACACCCTCAAATCAATATGCTTAAAAGTTTGGATATCTCTCTTGTTGTGGTAATTGTGGTGCAACATGATTGGTGGTATTGGGTGATATAGTTATAGTTTTATTCATTTCATTTTATATTTTACTAATACTAATAGTCAATTGGAAGTCCATATCTCTATGAAGAAGAGGAAGATAATGAAGAGGAAGAGGATGAGGAGGAAGTTGAAATGGAAGAGGATGATGCAGATGAAGCAGAGACATGTGAGGATGAGGATGAGGAGGTGCAGGATGAAAGCAGCGAGCAGCATTTAGAGGACAACGAAGATGCAGAAAGTGACAAGTCTGCAAAAAGAATCGAGAATGACTCCACCTCTGCCTTAGACTAGTACACTCTGCTAAGCTGATTTTAAGCTTAGCTTCTCTTGTCAGCTCGGGTGCCATGGTAGTTTTATGTTTGTTTTTTGATTTGCAATCTCTAGTTGGAACTTCATGGTGGTGAGCGCATGTGGCTTAATTTCGGATTAAGACTTTTGTCCTAATAGTTTTTTACATAACTTTTATTATTTTGTATGCTTTAATATTTTATTTTAATATATACACATCTCGGCCTCGGCCTTTTATGGATCAAAAAAAAAAGTGGAAGTCCGGACTATCTTCATAACTTTGGAGAAAGATTGTGAATTGGGTTCGAAGTAGGTTATTTGTGAAATTGATTTTATTTTTTTCATTTTTTTTAATAGAATTTTAATAACTCTTCTTAATAGTCGATATTTTTTATGAAGTATATTATTTGTCTTTCCCAAAATTCTAACTGCCTCTCTTTTGTTCATATTCCTTCTGAATGGAATGTTATTATGGATTGCCCAGCGAAATAGACTTTTAAACCTAACTATAGATAAAATGTTTCAGAATGGAAGTGCCTATCACCCAATCAATCTTCATAGTTTCTTTAGCTTCTCCAGACTATTTGGTTTGATCATTTGTACTCTTTCTTTATGATTAGTTTAAGTTTTTATTTCCTTACATGAATCTTGGAAGTGGTGGTTCACTCTCCTTGAATTTTCATTCTTTAAGTTTTATTGAGTACAACTGATGTTATTTGAATTTGAAGATCGTTTTCAATATTTTCTTTTGGATTAATATTTTTATCTTCTTGACAGGAATGAGAAGAAACGTAGTAGAGCCATTAAATAAATGAAGGTCAGCCTAAATAATAGTGACATAAAAATGAAGAAAACTCGATAAGAAAACGACCATACGAGGAGCACAGGCGTAGTATAGAAGTATGAACGTTGTTTTAGCAGCCGACAAAGTTGAAGGTAGCATTTATTTGCCCATCTCCGTCAATAGCAATAAAAACGTTACTTTCCAAATCTATACCACCATTATAGCACTGGTCCACAATTCGCACCACCACACTGTCCCCATTTGATTCATCTGTCATCTGCCACAACTGAAATCTATAGAGATAAAATATAATTAAAAATAGGACTACCTTGAAGCTTACTTGTAAGCAAGTTTTGTAAAGTTTACGTTTCATGGGAGAGTCATCGAGGGAAATGGCTATGCAGGTATCACGATGCACTAGTTAATAAAAATATTTAATTATTTAAAAATTAAAAGTAATAATATTTTTATTTTTTTTATTTTTAAAAATTAATCAATAATTCTAACCTTCCACAAACAAAAGCATTTAAAACAAAAAATTAATTATTTTAAAATTTTAATTAATTTAAAATTTCGAGTAATAGTGCATCGTGATCCTTGTATAGACGTTGTCCTCATCGAGGGAATAACTATTGTTTGAAAAAGAGTGACACATTAGCCGGCTTCTAAGAAGCCTATTTAAAGCCTAGGGTGGGAAATACTAGAGAATGTGTAAATAGGGTGAGGGATAAGAGGTCATGATATGGAAATGGAAGGAGGAGCCACACTAAAGGAAACAACACCTATATGATGAGAGAGAGGATTAGTGTGAGGAACCTAAGTATGGGAGTGACAGTAGTAGAAATATAGATGTAATTGAAATACTATTGGAGAGAAATATAGTGGTGATTTTAGGGGTAGGAAGAGGAAAAGGTCATAGTAGGATTGACAATATGAGTAGTATAAATCATGAAGTGGTAACTATATGGGTCAAAGGAAGAAGTATTGAGTCTTTAAGGCCTTAAATATGGTTTTCTTCTTAAGGGAATGTGAGGATGAGAATAAGATCTTGGCATCAAAGAACACACGAATCTAAAGTCCAAAAGATAAATAAATAAATAAAATCAAGATTTTGTTTAAGATTAAAAAAACTAGCAATTGCATAGATATGAAAATGAATTCAGAAATGAGATCCTAGAGGTTGAAATAAGGGTTGGTAGTGTTGTGAAAACAATATGACACACTAATGCACAAAACCCTAAAGAAAGGTAGAAGTATGAAGCACAAATAAAAGGGAGTCCCTAACACAAAAGAGACTTAGAGTAAGACGATACAACCCAAAAAATAGATCTCGAAACCCATAATATATTATAAAAATGGAAAAGCTCAAATAAATGAAATGTATGGGTGCTTAGCATTGATTTCATATATGTATGTATGCATGCATGTCAAGACATCAAAAATTATTATCTATTGTATTGGTATTTTATTTTCTATTTTTGACCTAAAAATATAATTGTGCACCTTATATTTACTTTCACAAGTGCAAAATTAGTCTACGCATATGTGGACTCAAACCAAATATGTGGATTCAAAAGTTTGTAACATATACATCTCATACGAGATAATTTTATAAATTACATGTTCACCTCATTTTTCTTGCCCAAATGTGTGTAAAGATAAGAAAAGTTTAGGAATAAATTTGGGAAATATTTTGTTAAATTGTAACTATCAAACTCTCAAAATTAAACCCCTAGGTAACTGAACTTGTATATCTAAGTGAATGATAAAAATGCAATAAAAAATAAAAAAAGATGTATGGCAATATAGTTCTTTGATAATGACCTATATATTATTTTCATCTCCTTACAAATTGAAAAGGTGTTCTCAATATGAATACCTTAGGTCTATTAAAAAAGAATGAGTGTGTGTCCTTAGATAGTATGACATATCACACAAATAAATAAATATGTGATCTAGGTTAGATAAAAAGGATAGTGGTGTAATTGGTAATTTTAAATTTAAATTTGTAGATTTACAAGTGTAGAAGTAACCTTAGTTCGGTTTAGGGATCATGACTGAATCTCTCAAAATTAGTGAGAAGTTAAAGATGTGGTGATGCCAACCTCAAATTTAATATAACATTTTTTTATATTTAAGCATTATGTTAATTGCATACTAGTCTAGAAGGGTAACAATACACCTAATTATATGTACCTTATTTTTACTGATGATCTATATGTTCAATGTCCCCTTTAAGGCCTTGTTACCCCTTAAAAATTGCATCTTTTCCATTTCCTTATCCTCAAACAACAAAACTATCAAAATTTGAAGTATGAAGGTGTTTATGCTAGTTTTCAACTTTAGGTAGTTATTCGAGTTTTCCTTTATTTGAGTATCATTTCCTTCAAGCGTTCTCTATTTTCATATTTATGTATGATTTGAATCTTTTGGTTTTCCAATGTGTTGTCATTCCTTCCCTTCATCCCTCAATTCCTATATTTTCTAGTCCTTCGCAATAGGCGACTTTCTAGCGACTTTCTAAAAATTCTATTACCTTTGTGTGTTATCTAAATATTCACTATCCCAAAAAGCTCCACTTATTCTTAACTATAAGGATTTGATAATTTCTCATGCTAGGATCACTTTTCCTCTATTTCTATTAATTCCTCAAAGCCCTTATTTCCCTACATCTTCAACCTTCAAAATTTCCTATATTGATATTCCATTGCATTGTATATCATGCCTATAAAATATTGCTCCCTCATATTCATGAGGTATTTAGGTTTTCTCTTCCTCCCTTTACAACATATAAATGAAATAGTTACTCTAATTCTAAATGCATTGAATATCATTAGTTTTTAGGGTGCTAGCAAGAACTTGAGTCCACTTTTTGGTCAAAAAGTGGAACTATTTTTCCTATTTTTTCAAATTCGTCCTGTTTGATATGAATATTTGAAGCACTTAGAGATTGAATCTTTAAAAAAATCAGCAATTGAAGTTGTAGTAATCAAATTCTACTTTCCAAATATATAATTTATTTTAATACCCAGATGATAAAAATTTATTTTTAATACGCATTACTATAACCCACATTTTAAAAGTCTGTTTTAGGACCATACTATGTCCGTGTACAAAAACAAAAATTTGACTTAAATGAAACTATCTCTTTGAATCCTTTTGGGAAACGGTATGTAACATAGTTAAGATTGATGATAATATTTTTTGTATTTTTTTGTTGAATATATTTTTTTATTAACAGTTAAGATTGATGATAATATTTTTTTGTTGAATATTTTTTTATTAATTTTTTATTAGTGTTAATGTTTGTAGCTTCAGTCGTATGATCATTTAGAATACATATAATACTTAGATATTGATTAATAATAATGTATTTTATTTGTGTGTATGTGTGTGTGTGTGTGTGTGTGTGTGTGTGTGTGTGTGTGTGTGTGTGTGTGTATATATATATATATTATGAAAACTTATATTATTTTAATATATGATTGATTAATGAAACATTAAATGAATAGACATATCCTATGAAGGGACATGTCTCTCCTAGCCTCTTTCCCAATATAAATGCAAGAAAGATTGTTGCATTTGAAATACAAGGAAAAATAGAGAAAGTGCTATTACATTTGCAATGCTACTAAAACCAACATGGTATCAAAGCAGCGTTAATGACCCATGTGCCTGTGAAGTGTTCGGGGAATACATGAAATGATTTGGGAAATCTAAGGAGGAGACTCAAGTTGTATTTGACATGTTGAGTCTGAAATTAAACGTACACTCAGCATCGATATTAAGAGATAACGATTAGATCTTCTTAATGGGGGGTTAATTGTCGGACCTTCCGCAACCTTACGGACAAGGAGATTCATATTACAATCAATAGAAATGTCTAGGCGATATTTTTATGGTGTGGATCAAAATCCATACGAATTTTTCAAGGTTGTGAGTCCATGAATTAGGGTGATAGGTATATCACATTTTCTTGGTGATGAAGAATCAATGTTCATTAATAGAGATACTGAAAGTGATAGGTATGAAAAAGACATTATTTTCCATGTTATTGATGTCCTAATATAGGAATCACACTGACCAATGATCCTGCAATAATGTCTATTATATGTTTACACAGCACTGATATATTAAATCATAGAGATTATTTTTGTCAGTGATACTTGATGAATTCACCCATGTCCAATAATAATGATCTCAAAGAGTGAGGAAATCAACCAATTTTTCTTCCTCTTGAACCCAAATCTATGACTTTGGCATTCTGGCATTAAAGAGATAGAGGTCTCATACACTATAATAAGAAAGAAAGATTTCAATGCTCATGCAGATTGATCTGCATCGAAGGGTCACAAATTATGTACACATTGTACAAGAAAGAAGGGACATATATTCAATCAACCTAATTCTTATTCTCCATCACCATGCATAAGAACAACTTCAACATTGAAAATTAATGGGATGTCAATATTCTCAAGGCCCAAATGCACCAGCCAAATCAAAGATACATAGATTAGGAGAGTATCAGAGGAATTAATTCCAATGATGTTTAATATATCTATCTCCTTTATGCATAGTCAGAAGGGCTTACCCAAACATTCATCTGGTTTTCAAAGTCTACTATTTGGGATAAATTTAGTTAAATACTCCCCTTGTGCTCTTTTTCTTACGAGTTGGGGCCTCCTATGTTCCATTCTATTCCAGATATAAAGATATACGAATCTATAGAACTACAAGACAACATATATTTCTGTCAAACTATCGAAAACTAATGTGGGATGACAAATTTTGATCTATGCTGACTATACTCTGTGTTGTAGCCTCAAATAGAAATAAGGACCAGATCCTTGTTGATATTCAATGATGAGATAGTTTCTCAGAGATTGGAAAATTTGATTACAACCCTGACTTAGCATACAATTGTGATACTAAATGAGATATATCAGGTCTGGTCTAATAAGTATATATATACACCACAAAATGATTTCGATCACCTTTGAATAGTAGTTCGTCAACCACCACAATGAACATTAACTTGTTCGCATATTTGTAACCCAAATACCATCGCAATAATTGAAGCTGCGTTAAACGTGGCAATGGACGGAGGATATTGATTAGTAAATGTCATCATTGAGAGGTAGCACATTGAACAATGTGCCAGAGAAAAATGAAGCGCTCTATGTATATTTGACTGGCAGTGGTTGGTTGAAGTGGTCTTGTGGAATATAAGAAAAGTACAACTCAACAAAATTATTCTAGCATTGGGGATGACAAGAATCATGTACCGGCACAGTTAGATTCACACCAGGTTGAGATGCATATATTAGAAACTGATAAAGTTTTGGATGGCTACAATGCTGAACTAGCACAATTGACTTCTTGCTATACTGGCATGAGGGGATTAGAAATTGAGAAGGTTGTCACATAAGCCTTGAAATTTTCCTTTGACGGCAATGATATTGCAATGTTGGACAACAAAAAAGATTTTAATGGTCATTCTACTTGATGCAGGAGCATCCTGGGTGTAAGGGCAATCTTGCATCACCCAAAAATATGTGTTTTTCTATTCAATAAGGGCTATTTTGTACAAAGCTGCTATTTTTGGAAACTTACTATTTTTAGTGAGTTGGTCATTTGAACTCAAAATGTTCTAATTTTCCAGGTGAAGGTTCATCTTAGTCATATAAGAATGTTAGTTGAATTTCATTGCCAGATCATCTGTATTGGCAAAGTTATTAAGGATTTACTGTTGAGATTTTAGGGTGCAAAACCTTTGAGCTCAATTTCAAGGACCTTAGAGGCTCTACATCGAGGTCGAACCCTTAGCTAATTGGTGCTTTGTGAGCTAAGCACTATAGATCGCGATCTCCCCTTTCCAGAAAGTGGTTATAATAGCCAATCGGAGCTACGGTTCAAAAGTTATGGCTTCCAGAAGTTGGGCTACCTAATCTCATGTTTTGTAAATATTTAAAACCGACCCTTTTGTAATAAAATTGAAAAATAGTTAAATGCTAAGGGTAGTCGGCCTTAATGGCTAGATTTCTGGAACCTTCTCAGGCAGTGGAAAATTGCCTATTTAAGGAAGGCCCGTGGTGTTTTCTAGGGCAGTTCTGGGTGGTTATTTGAGGCTT
>MU223850.1:707435-720883 GCA_018584345.1 Thuja plicata
GTCAAGGAAAGTTGAATCAAAGACATTTGAAATGGGTTGAATTTTTGCAGAGTTACACATTTGTTTTGAAACACAAGAGTGGAAAGTCTAACAGAGTTGCAGATGCTCTTAGCAGAAGACAAATTTTGCTAACAGAGATGCAGATCAAGGTGGTTGGGTTCAAGGAACTCAAGAAATTGTATCCAGAGCATCCTAATTTTGGTGAAGCTTGGAAAGCTTGTATAGAACCTGTTACTCTAGACAGGATGAAGTGGCTAGATTTCATCAATCAGGATGGAATGTTATTCAGAGGGAGCCAATTGTGCATTCCACGAAGTTCTATGGGGGAAAATATTATTAAGGTGAAGCTTAGCGGAGGATTGGCTGTACATTTTGGTCGAGATAAAACCCTTGCTCTGGTTAGCGAGAATTATTATTGGCCATAGTTGTAGCAAGATGTCAAGAAGTTTGTACAGAGTTGTAGAGTATGTCAAATGGCAAAAGGAGAAAAGGAGAATATAGGATTGTATCAACCATTACCTGTACCAGAGAAGCCTTGGGAGGATATTAGTATGGACTTTGTTCTTGGTTTACCAAGGACTCAGCGGGGACATGATTCAATTTTTGTGGTGGTTGACAGGTTTTCAAAGATGGCACATTTCATTCCCTACAAGAAGACTAATGATGCTATTCATGTAGTAGAATTATTTTTCAGAGAAGTGGTGAGGCTACATGGTTTTCCAAAGACCATAGTTTCAGATCGAGACACTAAGTTTGTTGGATATTTATGGTGTACGTTGTGGAAGAAGTTGAAGATAAATTTGAAGTTCAGTTTGCCACATCGTCCACAAACTGATGGACAGACAGAGGTGGTGAATAGGACTTTGGGGAATTTGCTGAGATGTTTGGTTGGAGATAAGCCAACATGATGGGATTTGATTTTACCACAGGAAGAATTTGCATATAATAATTCTGTTAACAGGAGCACTAGTAAATCACCATTCCAGATTGTATATGGAAGTAGTCCAAGAAATACATCTGAATTGAGAAAGATAGATAAAGAAGAAATAAGTAGTGCTGAAGCTGAGGATTTTTGAGAACACTCGAAGAACATCCATGAGGAAGTGAGGAAGCATATTACCAAAATGAATGCACAGTATAAGGCTAAGGTAGATGAGAAAAGGAGACATAAGGAATTTAAGGTTGGGGATGAAGTCATGGTTCATTTGCAGAAGGAGCGATTTTCAGTTGGTACATATAAAAAGTTAAAATTGAAGAAGTTTGGGCCATGTAAGATACTAAAAAAGCATGATTCAGGAAATGCTTATGAGGTAGAATTGCATACTGAGTTGAATATTTCACCAGTATTTAACATTTTAGATTTGACAGAGTATCATGAAGGAGGTGTTGAAGATGAGATCACAGCGGCACAGTGGAGTATTCTAGCAAGTAGTTCAAATACCAAGGAGATTGAAGACATACTAGACAGTCATGTTGGTAGAAGCACAAGGAACATGACATATGAAGAATATCTGGTCAAGTGGAAAGGATGTCCTGTAGAAGATTCATCATGACTGACAAAGGAGGAGGTTGACAAACTTGGTTTTCCTCTGCACACCTGAGATGTGACAAGGTCACTTCTCAAATTACCCCGGGTGTCTAATGCAGGAGCATCCTTGGTGTAAGGGCAATCTTGCATCACCCAAAAATATGTGTTTTTCTATTCAATAAGGGCTATTTTGTACAAAGCTGCTATTTTTGGAAACTTACTATTTTTAGTAAGTTGGTTGTTTGAACTCAGAATGTTCTAATTTTCCAGGTGAAGGTTCATCTTAGTCATATAAGAATGTCAGTTGAATTTCATTGTCAGATCATTTGTATTGGCGAAGTTATTAAGGATTTAGTGTTGAGATTTTAGGGTGCAAAACCTTTGAGCTCAATTTTTAGGACCTTAGAGGCTCTGGATTGAGGTCTAACCCTCGACAAATTGGTGCTTCGCAAGTCAATCACTTTTGATCGCGATCTCCCCTTTCCAAAGAGTGGCTATAATAGCCAATCGGAGCAACGGTTCAAAAGTTATGGCTTCCAGAAGTTGGGCTACCTAATCTCATGTTTTGTAAATATTTAAAGCCGACCCTTTTGTAAGAAAAGTGAAAAATAATTAAATGCTAAGGGTAGTCGGCCTTAATGGCTAGATTTCTGGAACCTTCTCGGGTAGTGAAAAATTGCCTATTTAAGGAAGGCCCGTGGTGTTTTCTAGGGCAGTTCTAGTTGGTTATTTGAGGCTTTGTCCTACAGATTATTGTAAGGGATGCCCATGTGGCTTTTGATATTGTAATTCTGAAGTTTGTAATTCCACATTTGTGGAGCCAATAAGAAGCCAATTTTATGTTCTTGCAAATTTCTTTTGTTTCTCTTTGTTTTTGTCGTGTGTTTGTGGTATTAAGGGGAGCACCCCTTCATCACTACTCTCGCACCAGCTTAGGAGGGTATTAAACTAAACAAAAACACTGGCTATCTTGTAGAACCCGAGTGATTCTTGGCATTGTTGGAAGGAAAACATCCCTTGGAAGTTTTTCATAATGTGTCTAATCCCTAAAAAGGACATTACACACTACGAGTGTGGAAAACTCAAAATCATTCTCATCAACAGTCACTAAACAAAAGACAAGGCAGATTTAGTTTAGTGGAATAAGTTTCCAAAGGAATGCAATATATATTTGACTACAAGAGATAAGTATTTTTTTATGATATTTATCATGAATTTTATGTAGTTATTTCATGTTATAACTTTGGGATAGAAAATATTGTATACTTCTATCATTGGTATTTCCCTTCAGGCTAATTTAGTTTTATGAACTATTTAATGCTTTCCAGATGAACCAAGAAGCATAAGAGATTTCATTTAAGGGAGAAAGAACTTGATGCTTGAAAATCATGAGACCGATTTGATGGCTGAAATCTTTTCTCAAAGAAGAAGAGTTTGTACAGTTTATGATCAGTTTCCTCAAAGAAGAGAAATTGACATTTAGAAGAAGTCTAGAAAATTCATAGGAGGTTACACATGTACTTGGAGCTTCAGAAGGGAGTCAAATTAATCATGAATTTTTGGTTTTTTCAAGCGTGGGGATAAATCCACGGTTTATTACATTCAATCATTTTGGAATTAGACAAGTACACTTGTGTACAGGAAAGTGCTCCTGTGGATAATGTTATGATCAAAATTTCAACATGATCATGTACCAGATGATGAGAGTCTCTTGAAGTAATATATTTTCATGATTGGGGACATGTATGGTTTTGTAATAAAGGGAGCTACTAGAGGATCTCCCAAAAAAAATTTCAATGATCTTAATCATTCGGATTTAGAAGGGCAGGCCATATTGAGATGGTTTCCCTTGTGACCAGGAAACTATAAAAAGACAAAGGATTAAAATTCAAAAGATGTAGTTCCATCTAGGTCATGATATTCCTAGATAGATGGATAAGTTGTTGGATCAAAGGGCATTCAAGAACAAAGCTTGATGCAGACTAAAGAACAAAGACACGACTTGTTGGTAGAAGGTTGATATTAGATTCAGAGGGAGTCTGATAGTTCATCTAAAAGAAACCTTGGGTGAGGAGGTCATGAGGTTTTTGCAAGAGGATCTGATTCATTCTGATCTCCAGGAAATTTGGACATATTGGTTTAGAGGGAGTCAACGATAAAGATGGTTTTTTGCAGTCAGAGGACTATGATCATGAGATTGAGTCCCATGTGTGCTGGTTGAAATGCCTTTATGCTAACTCCTACATAACTTGGGGTTCACCAAGAGTGATGGAAACTATATAAGAGATATAGTGCATAAGTATGTTATTCAAGGTACATTATCACTACAGAATAGATGGTTGATATTCTCACCAAGTCTCTTGCTAGAGAGAAGGTTGTATACTTTTGAGATAAATTTGGTATGTTGGATAATGAAGCCTTATATGAAAAGGAGTTTCAACATCTGTGATTTATTATTTTGTATGTTATTGCATTCTTCTCTTTGAGAGAGAAGTCTAAGGTGAAAGCCCTTGTTTCCATCCTCTGGGATGAGCCATGGTGGATCCACTCCCTGAGATGAGTCAAGGTGGATGTCATGAGTGTGACTCCATGACTTTATGGTCCCACTCATCCTATGTACATTTCTAATAGGTGATGACTTCTTAGACAATGAATACTTGTATTTGATGTTACAAGGTGACGATCTTGTAATGGAGATTCATTATGGTAGACATTTTTTATATATTAGTGCACATACCATAATAGGGTTATATGTAAGGGTAATGTAATGTTCTCTAATTACTATATCCTTGTATCATGATCTAAGGTGATATGAAAATCAGGTATCGTGATCTGAGGTGATTCCTCATATCATGATCTAAGGTGATGCGAAAACTAGGTATTACATGTTAGGGGGTTCCTCATATCACATGTTAGGTGATTCCTCATATCACATGTTAGATGATATGTTAGGTGATATGTAAAATTGGGTATCACATGTTAGGTGATTCCTCATATCACATGTTAGGTGATATGTAAAATTGGGTATCACATGTTAGGTGATTCCTCATATCACATGTTAGATGATATGTAAAACTGAGTATTACGTGTTTAGGTGATTCCTCATATCACATGTTAGGTCATATGTAAAACAGGGTATCACATGTTATGTGATGTTTATCTTCACAAGGTATGTGAGACTTCTTATCACGAGAAATGTGATATATATGATTTTATCTTCTCTAACTAAGAGGGAGTGTTGATGTTTTGTGTAGCTATTGTGAGGGTCATAAGTGTTGACAAGGGAGACCACTACACATACTGTTTGATCATCCTCCCTAGCTAAGAGGGAGTGTTAATGTTTGTTGCTTCAGTCATATGATCATTTAGAATATATATAATACTTAGATATTGATTAATAATATATATATATATATATATATTTATTTATTTATTTATTATTATTAAATATATATTATGCAAACTTATATTATTCTAATATATGATTAATTAATGAAACATTAAATAAATAGACATGTCCCATGAAGGGACATGCCTCTCTTAGCCTCTTTCTCAATATAAATGCAAGAAAGATTGCTACATTTGAAATACACAGAAAATAGAGAAAGTGCTATTACATTTGCAGTGATACTAAAATCAACAATTAGGCATAATTGTTGCTTTTAAAATCTTTCATGTACAAAAAGCATAATTTGACCAAAACATATGATTTTTTAAATTTTTTTTTGAAGTGTGTAGCATTGTCTCTAGTTTGATGTCATATAATTTTTTTGCAAGAAACTTTCAAATAAAAAGTTATTAAAATAACAAAATAGCCTGCTATCTTTAGTTTGTAGACCTATTTCAGTAGAAATTCAATGAAAAATAGAAAAATTAATCAAATTTATAGGGTAAAAACACAATACTGTCACCTCTTAAGCTAACTGGATTGACTCGGCTGAGTTTGACTCAGCCGAGTCCAACTTAGCCAAGTCTAACTCGGCCAAGTCAATGTGGCATCAATGTGGCACCGAATGGTGTGTACATGGCCAAGTCATCTTGTGCACAAGCCAATGGGAGGACTAGTAGGACTCGGCTGAGTCTGACTGGGCCGAGTCTGACTCACCCCAGTCTACCTAGGTGGCATGCCATGTGGCAGCCAAACCTCCAAAAATAGAAAAAATCCAGAAGTTTGCACTTCTCCTATTTTTTTCTCTGCTCAAACTAGACAATGTCAAAAAACTAAAAGTACCCTTTTCTAGATCTTGGAACTACAATTCTTGACATATAAATTTTATATTGTTTCAACTAAAAAACATTGAACAAATTTGTTAAAAAATACATGTAGGTTATTAAAACTTTTAGAAGTTGTTGCTTCGGATAATATAAAAAAATTATAAATCAATTCATAAAAATTATAAAATCATAGATAACACTAGAGAAGAGAGTCATCTTCAATAATATGTAATTTATTTGGTTTTTTGTATAGTTTTGATAGGGGAAAAATGACGCGAGACAAAAACTGTTGATTTCAAGTAAGTTCTACTTTGAATACTTATAACGGGAAAACTATACATCGAAAACACTTCTTTCTTTTTTTATGCACTACCTATACATGTCATCTAAAACATATTATGAAATTGGAGTTTAAAAAAATGTTTTACTTATAATGATTTGGCGGGAAGTAAACTCCCTGATTTACTGTTTTTTCATAAAATGAAAAATAGACCTAAAATTTTCAAAAAATATATTAATTTTGGTTCAATTTTTTAAAAAAAATTATAGGCATATAATTCATCCTATTTGACAGATTTTATCAGTTTACATCATCTTCAAATTCTCAATAGAAATGTGACTTTTATGCCCTTGAATTTTTACAGTTTTGGTGATGTTAACCTTTTCCTTTGTAAAAGGGTAACAAATTATTGTGCTTTCACCCTACAAACAAATTATATATTTGGAATCTTCACCGTCTGATCTATAAGGGGTTTTTATTTTGTCAAAATATTCCTTTGAATATGTCTTCAAATATATGTCTAAAGTCCTTATTTTGTATAGACACTAGCAAAGCCTTCAAGTTGCAAGTCAAACCAGGTCCAAGGATATGGTTCAGCTACCCAAGACTCTTTTCAAACCAAAAGCCAATGGTAAAATCGGGCTTGAAATTCAAAAAATTTAGAAACGAGAGATCGTTTAGTAAACGTGACCCTGTTTACCTTTTTTTAAATCATAACATATAAATGACTCGATGGAAGGTTTTCTTTATAAATTAATATTTTTTTTCAAAATGGGATCCCATTTTGAAATTGAGTCTCGTTTCGTTTTTCAAAATGAGACCCCATTTTGAAATGGGATCTTGGTTTTTTGAAATGGGACCCCGTTTCTAAAATTGTAGGCTTGGGATCCTGAAGCTAATCAAGATCCTATTCATTCTAAGTGGGAACTCATTTCGTTGAGTACGATTTGTGAATTTGGCTAAGTATGAAAGTTCAACCATAAGTGGACTCAATTTCTTTCACTTACCCCTGAACTCTACTCTATCATAGATTGTCATACTTTTACCTATTGGCATATCATAAATATATGATGCATCTTGAAACCTTAAACATGTTAGGCCCAAACAAGACAAGCACAACTAAGAGGGGTGGGGTGAAATAGTTGTACTCATAATTATTAAAACTACAACAATTGAATCACATAAAAAGTAATGCAAGATCCACAATACACAAATCACAACACCACATTTATTCATGAGGAAACCTCGTTAAGGGAAAGCCCTGGTGGGAGTCAAACCCACAAGATAGATGTACTCTGCTAAAAGTACTTCCTGGTTAATAAAAAATTTAAGAACAAAATAATAATGCACTTGCATCCACAAGCCCACTACCCATAGCACACTACTCATAATACAATGATCTAGCCCTTAGTTGGGTTCCGTGATCAATCACTAATAACAATTACAAAGGGTGGAAAAACTATCCAATACAACCAAAATGACTTACAACATCTATTATTCCCTTACAGTTCCAATAAAGTACAATTTATGCCTCTATTTCACAATACAAACATCTATTTTCACCACATTCTTCACTCTACCCACAACACACATCACAATCACAAATGATTTCCTATATATACATATTATATGAATAATCAATAACAAGGTCGACCAAGACCTATACAAATAAATGATATGAATATTAAGCTCAAACACCAAAGTGATCCTAATCAAGTCATCTAGGACTTAGATATGACCCAAAACATCATCCTTGAACATGTAACAACATCACAAAATCCACACCACAAATTTTAAGACATTACTTCATCAAGTCGACTAAGACCTAAATGAAGAAACACCAACACGCTCATCAAATCACCAAATCCAATCACCAAGAATCATCAACATGGCCATAACACAATCTAAGAACACCAGAAAGAAGAAATAGAAGCATCTCAAACATCCATAGCATCAACCTCTAAATCCAAACTCATCTTTGTAATATTCATCATGAACACTAAACACAGAACTATGTCAAACCAAAAAGATAGCTTGCCAAACTCTAAATGATGAAAAACACGAGCTGAGGAAATCAACAATCTCTGACATTCTCAACAATATTCTAAAAATCTCCCTCTTTTTCATTGATGGCAACATATGAAGTGAAAAATTGATCAATACACAAAGATAATATATCCACCTAATCACTCAGCAACACAACTTAATATATCCATTTGATCACTTTGAATATTGAACTTCAACAACTCTCAATACTACCTATTTTCACACAATTTTCTTCCCCTTTGACATCAATCAAAAAGGACCAAAGACATCAAAAGAACTGAACTCGCCTCAAAAGGTTGTCTGAAAATTTATAGTATCAATCCATAAGATCCTCAAGACTGCTCCCCCTAAGGATTATTCCCCAACTCATCAATCCATAGAATGATATTCTAATAATATTCTGGACTAATGTCATCCTTAGCATCATCTTCTCTAATCTAGAGGGGCCATTACCCAAAGCTTATCTCTAAGATATTCATGTATCCTTCAGAAAAGGCTTTGTAAAGATATCAGCAATATGTTCCTTGGTAGATACATACTCCAGTCTTAATTCCTTTTCACTGACTCTATCCCTCAATAAATGATACTTAATATAAATATTATTTTTCTTTTAACGTTGCATAGGGTTCTTTGAAATATTTATACCACTTAAGTTATCACAGTAAATAACAATAGGTTAATCAATGTTTATCGTTAAATCCTTTAGTATTTTCTTCATCCAAACAACTTGAGAGCAATTAATAAAAGCAGCAATATACTCACCTTCACATTAGATTGTGAAATACAATCCTTCTTCTTACTTGTCCAAGATATCAATATCTTACCCAAGAAGAATGCACCACCACTTGTACTTTTTATGTCATCAACATTTCCTACCCAATTTGCATTTGTATATGCACCAAGTGTAAAATCATTCTCTTTACTAAACCACAAGCCATATTCAACTATTCCCTTCAAGTATCTGAATATTCTTTTAATAGAAACAACATGTGATTCCTTTGGTTCTTCTTGAAATCTTTCTATAATACAAACAAAATTCATTATATCAGGTCTAATCTGAGTCAAGTATAACAATCCACCGATCATTGATCTATATCTTGTTTTGTTTGCACAAGGGGATTCCTCATTTTTATTTAATTTATAACCAATAACCATAGGGTTTCCAACTGGTTTTGAACCTTCCATACCAAACATTTTCAACAATTCTCTGAGATACTTGGATTGTGTAATGAAAATTTCATTATCCAACTATGTAACTTGCAATCTAAGAAATAATTTGATTTCACCTATCATTGACATCTCAAATTAGTTTTGCATATTATTAGAAAATTATTTACTCAATTCATCTTCACCACCAAAAAGGATATCATCAACAAAAACTTCAGCAATCAAGATATTATCATCAACTACTTTGAAATACAAATTATTGTCAATCGTACCTTTAGTGAATCCAATCTTTGTTAAATATCTATCCAATCTAGCATACCAATCTCTAGGGGCTTGTTAGAAACCATACATTTCTTTCTACAATTTACAAAACATATCCCCTTCATGAGTTAGTGGAAATCCTTCAGGTTGTTCAATGTAAACATCTTCCTCTAACTCACCATTAAAAATATAGACTTGACATTCATCTGATAAACTTTAAAGTTCCTGTAAGCTACATATGCAAGAAGTAATCTAATAGATTTAATTATAGCTACAAGGGAAAATTTCCCTTCAATATCAATACCTTTGATCTATGAATACCCTTTGCATACCAATCTATCTTTGTTCTGAATCACTTTTCCATATTCATTCAACTTGTTCCTGAATACCCACTTAGTTCTGATCACATTCTTGTTCTCGGGTCTACGAACAACAATCCAAGTCTCATTCTTCTCAATCTGATCAAGTTCTTCCCTCATACCATTTACCAAATCTCATCATTACAATATTATTCCATATATTTAGCATCCCAATATTATTAGAAACAAATTACCTCGAGTGTTCTTATAATGAAAGATTGATTAGAAACAATTTTGGCATCAGGCCCCCTTAGGAAAATCAATCTCTGCTAAAAAAAAGAATACCAAAGTGTCTAAACACAGTAAAAACACCAAAGGAACCTACAAACAACAAGATTGTGAGTCTAAAATCTAACAATATAGTCCCATAGTGGAGATGTTGATGCAGGTTGGAGATGCTAAATGGTGATTCAAGAGGAACCGACATATGCGCAAATGACTTTGTGCAAAATGAAGACGTTGATGTTGGAAAGTGACATTGCAAGCAATTGTTATTTTTTCATTGATGTCAAACCTTAACTGGTGAGACTAGTGTTATATATTTGAGTACCATATCTATTGTTGATGAAGAAGATTAAATAAGAAGACCAAGTGAATGGTTGAGTTAAGGAAAATAAAAGGGTACTTGATCAGTTGGCACTCTGGCAAAGTAATTAGTTGTTTATCTTTCAAAGATATTTTTTTTGGCTGTTTTGTGCCGAGAAAGTTTGGCTTGTGTCGAGTGAAGTTTCTTGTGCCAAGCAAAGTTGTTTGTGTCAATTGAAGTTTCTTGTGTCGAGAAAAGTTGTTTGTGCCGAACAAAGTCGTTTGTGATGAGCGAGTTTGTTCAATGCTGAGCACCAGTGAAATTGCTAAGTGAAAACATGATGTTGGCCAACTTACAATAATTGGATTAATGATGAGATTTGAGATCTTTGCCTGACTTAGTTAATTTTATTGGGATATGTAATGTTAATTAAAGTTTGATCCATGTCATTTAATGTATGGGTAATCGTAATTAATGCATGGTTTCAAGATTTAATTAGAGACTACTTTGGAGAAGTAAATGTAATGAAATGATGGAATGATCCGTTAGATCTGACCTAACCTAAGATCTATGATCTTGATTAAGTGGAAAAGATTTATCTAACCTAGACAGAGAGGTATATGATAACCTCAATGGGTTATTCATTAAGTGTGGAAGTGGATGGATGTATGCAATAGGCTTGCATAGTTGATTTACTGAATGGCATGACCTAGCAGTGAAGGCTGAATACAAAAGCAGAGAGAGTTGCATGTGTGATTGCTTGACAGATTTCCAAGTAGATCAGAAGATTGAAATGACAATGCAGGCCATCCAGTAAGTTAGCATCAGAGCTGTAATTGGATCTGAATTTGCAAAGTAAGTTGTATGTATTAGATCACAACTACTGATTACTTTCTAACCATTGTATCAGTTAAAATCCTTAAACAAGGTTGACCTAATAGTCATTTGTATAAATCTTCTAACAAGGTGACATTCAGGTGGAATGTTCTAAGTCCTCTAACAAGGCCACTCCTGACAGGGTGATTAAATGCTTTAACCAGGTCACACATAACAGTGTGTTATTGTAACCTTTAACAGGGTTGGCTCCTCACAGAGCTCACTTCAGAAGAGTGAAACTTGGTAGCATGTTATTGGTGGTTTTTCCCATATTGGGTTTCTACATTAAATACTTGTGTCAACTTCTGTGAATGCTTATGGTTTGTTTTACTGTTATGTTTTTACAAGCTAATTACATTAGACAATAAACTGCATGATTAAGTTGTTGACATATGCTACTGCTGCCGAGTAGATCTGAAATACAGAAAGTTTTATTTGCTACATCTAGACCTGAGGATAACTGATTCACCCCTCCCCTCTTAGTTATTATAAATTCATTCTAATAATTGGTATCAGAGCTTTGGTCTCCTGAAAATAGTTTGAAGGTACTTGGAGCGAAAAGATCAATATGTATAAGAAGGAGGTTCTAAAGCTGAACAAAGATAACTTCCCTGCATGGAAGAGTTTGATGAAACTGCATCTGGCTGGTATTGGACATGATGCTAAGAGACTTATTGAAAATGACTATGTATCACCTACTACTCCTCTCACAGCTGCACAACTAAGAGAAAAGCAAGAGCACAATCAAGCAATGATGGAGATTGCATCCTCGTTGAGCTATTCAAAGTTTGATGATATAAAGAGCTATAAAAATGAAAACCAGATGTGGGATAAACTTGCAACTGTCTATCATGGAGACACAAATGTGCTGAGAGATAAATCAGAAAGTCTAAGAGGTAAGTTTGATGAGATGAAAATGCAAGAAGGTGAAAATGTTAATCAATATTATGGTAGAGTAAAAGAAGTTGTAAATGCCATTAGAGGAGTTAATGGAACAATAGATGAGAACACTATTATGAGAAAGGTACTGAGAACTTTACTTCCTATATATGCTATTAAATTTTCTGCAATTCAAGAACTGAGATGTACTCCTAACAATAATATGAATCTAGAAAATCTGATAGGAAGACTCACTACATTTGAAATGTCAAATTATGATAACTACAATCCACAAGGTATTAATTCTACTTTTAGATCACAGCTGGTTCTCAATAAATCTAAGAAAGGAAAGAAACATGTGAACAGTGATAGTGACACTAATGATGATGATCTTGAAGAACGTGAAGCACTTATGGCAAAAAGGTTGTCCAGAGGAAAAGGAAAATACAGAGGTAAACTTCCTATTATTTTTTTTTCATGCAATAAAGTTGGTCATATAGCTGCTAGATGTCCTAATAAGAATGAAAAAGATGAAAGAAATGACAACAAATACAAAGAATACAAAGATAGAAAGGATGACTGAGACTTTAGGAAATATAAGGATTACAAAGACAAAGGTAAGAAATCTTGTTATATTGCTGAGGAAACTTCTACAATGATACTGACAATTCTGATGACAATGATATAGAAGTTGTTTATATTGCAATGAAAGAAGATTCTGATCATGATGAGAAAACTGCATTAATTTCTTATAAGAGTAAAGGTGATCATTGGATCATTGATAATGGTTGTTCACATCATATGACTAGTGACAAGGATAAGTTTGAAACCCTAAACCAATGCAAAGGGGATATGTACAATTTGGTAATGATGCACCATGTCTTATCAAAGGTAAAAGGATTGATTAACTTAACTGACAAAATTAGATGTGATAATGTGTATTGGGTTGATGATCTTAATTACAATTTGCTGAGTGTTGCATAGCTGAGCACTTCTAGTTACAGAGTTGAGTTCCATCACAGAAAAGCAAAGATCTATGACTCTACTGGAGAACTAGTTGGAAGTAGTGATCAGAGTAAAGGTAATTTGTTCTATCTGGATTTATCTAAAGAAACATATTTGCTTGCATAGTACAATGATGTTTGGTTATGGCATAAGAGGTTGTGTCATGTGAACTTTGATATCTTGGTAAGCATAAGTAAATTGAAAAAGGTTAGAGGGCTACCTAAGTTAAAGAAACCTGAGAATGCAATGTGCAAACAATGTCAACTAGGAAAGATGACTAAGTCTAGTTTCAAGAGTAAAACACAT
>MU223850.1:722206-749066 GCA_018584345.1 Thuja plicata
GCCTATAAAGGATTCAAAGTTTATCAGATGGATGTAAAGTTTGCATTTCTCAATGGTATCTTGGAAGAAGAAGTGTATATTGAGCAAGCTGATGGTTTTGTTGACCCAAACAAAAGGAATATGGTTTTCAGATTGCACAAAGCACTATATGGACTAAAGAAAGTGCCGAGAGCATGGTATGAGAGATTGCACAATTATCTAATCAAGATTGGATTTGCAAGAACCAATGACAAAAACAACCTATACTTGAAGAAAAAGAAAAGAAAAGGTACATTATTAGCTGAAATTTTTGTAGATGACATCATATTTAGTGGACAAGATGTGTTATGCCAGAAATTTGCAACAAAGATGCAAACTGAATTTGAGACGTCTATGTTTGGTGAGATAAAATTCTTTGTTGGCTTACAAATTTATCAAATGAAGAATGGTATCTATATCACTCAATCTAAATATATCAAGGAGATACTAAAAACTTTTGGAATGGAAGAGTCCAAACCAGTGAGTTCACCCATGGCTACTGGACAGAAGCTGACAAAAGATTATGACACAAAAGAAGTGAACAAAATACTCTATAGATCAATGATTGGAAAACTATAGTATGTTGTACATAGTAGACCTGGCATTGCCCTAGTTGTTGGAATTGTTGCAAGGTTTTCTGCTAACCCCAAGGAAACTCATATGATGGTAGTAAAAAGGATTCTAGGATATTTGAAAGGAACTGATGACTATGGTCTATATTACAAGAAGAATGATAAGTTTGAACTCAGAGTTTACACTAACTCTGATTGGGATGGAAATGTTAATGACAGGAAAAGCACTACTGGTGGAGCATTTCTTTTAGGTAAAAGATTGATCTCATAGACAAGAAAGAAATAGAACTGCACCTCACAATCTACATCTGAAGCCGAGTATGTGGCAGCAGCAGTCAACTGTTCTAACATTGTGTGGTTGAAGATACTACTGAAAGGTATGAAAGAAGATATCACTAAACCAGTTGTCATATATTGTGATAACACGAGTGCCATTAATATTTCTAAAAACCCTGTTATGCACTCGAAGACAAATCACATAGCTATCAAGTATTATTACTTGAGGGAGCTAGTTCAGAATAAAGAAGTGAGACTAGATTATGTGAACACTAAAGAAAAATTAGTAGACATATTCACAAAGGCACTACCCAAGGATTCTCATGAGTATCTACAAGGTAAAATGGGGGTGATTCCCCTGACTGAGGCTAATTAAGTTTTGTATGGTACTATTGCATCAAATATTACATTCAGAATACTCGACACATTGATGCACAGTAAGTCACACTTTAGGATGCTGACTAAAGTTGTGAAGTTGGACAAGGACAACAAAGAAAATTAGTCATAATCAAGATGACAGGATCAGCATGATACTGAAGATCTACATGATAAATATTTCGACGTCTTTGGCATTGTTTTCAAAGAGGGAGAGATTACCCAGAAGATTACCTAGAGGGAGAGATTACATAACGGAAGAAGCATAAAAAGGGAGAGATTACCTATATAGAGGCTGAAGTTACTATTAAAAACATTGAAGTGATTATCTACTCAAAGGGAGTCTACAAATGATTAGACATACATGATTATAGTGTGATTATAGACACAAAGGGAGAAATGTTTTACAGATGAGAATCATAATGAAGCTAAAGACATTAATGAAGATTTGTTCATATCAAGGAACACAGGTGACTTTTTGGATTGTATGGTAACTATGCTTATTAAATCATTGTTTTAATGTTTTGTGTTTCCATCAATGCCAAAGAGGGAGATTGTTGGAAAGTGACATTGCAAGCAATTTTTATTTTGTCATTGATGTCAAACCTTAACTGGTGAGACTAGTGTTATCTATTTGAGTACCATATCTATTGTTTATGAAGAAGATTTAACAAGAAGACCAAGTGAATGGTTGAGTTAAGGAAAATAAAAGGGTACTTGATCAGTTGGCACTCTGGAAAAGTAATTAGTTTTTTTATCTTTCAAAGACAGTTTTTCTGGCTGTTTTGTGCCGAGCAAGTTTGGCTTGTACCGAACGAAGTTGCTTGTGCTGAGCAAAGTTGTTTATGCCGAGCGAAGTTGCTTGTGCCGAGAAAAGTTGTTTGTGCCAAGAAAAGTTGTTTGTGATGAGAAAGTTTGTTCAGTGTCAAGCACTAGTGAAATTGCCGAGTGAAAATAGTGATGTTGGCCGACTTACAGTAATTGGATTAATGATGAGATTTGAGATCTCTGCCTGACTTAGTTAATTTTATTGGGATATGTAATGTTAATTAAAGATTGATCCATGTCATTTAATGTATGGGTAACCATAATTAATGCATGGTTTTAAGATTTAATTAGAGACTACTTTGGAGAAGTAAATGTAATGAAATGATGGAATGATTCGTTGGATCTAACCTAACCTAAGATCTACGATCTTGATTAAGCGGAAAAGATTTATCTGACCTAGACAGAGAGGTATATGATAACCTCAAGGGGTTATTCATTAAGTGTGGAAGTGGATGGATGTATGCAAGAGGTTGGTATAGTTGATTTACTGATTGGCATGACCTAGCAGTGAAGGCTGAATACAGAAGTAGAGAGAATTGCATGTGTGATTTCTTGACGGATTTCCAAGCAAATTAGAAGATTGAAATGACAATGCAGGCCATCCAGTAAGTTAGCATTAGAGCTGTAATTGGATCTGGATTTGCAAAGTAAGTTGTATGTATCATATACAACTGCTAATTACTTTCTAACCATTGTATTATTTAAAATCATTTAACAAGGTTGACCTAACAGTCATTTGTATAAATCCTCTAACAAGGGACATTCAGGTGGAATGTTCTAAGTCCTCTAACAAGGCCACTCCTGACAGGGTGATTAAATCCTTAAACCAGGTCACACCTAACAGTGTGTTATTGTAACCTTTAATAGGGTTGGCTCCTCACAGAGCTCACTTCAAAAGAGTGAAACTTGGTAGCATGTTACTAGTGGTTTTTCCCATATTGGGTTTCCATGTTAAATACTTGTGTCAACTTGTGTGAATTCTTATGGTTTGTTTTACTGTTACGTTTCTACAAGCTAATTACATTAGACGATAAACAACATGATTAAGTTGTTGACATATGTTATTATTGTCGAGTAGATCTGAAATACAGAAAGTTTTATTTTCTACATTTAGACCTAAGTATAAGTGATTCACCCCTCCCCTCTCAGTTATTCTAAATTCATTCTAATAGTTGATCCGCGAGCTGGATGATATTTTGAAAAAAATGGAGGATGTTTAAAAAAATTTAAGGGATGTGGATCCCACTGGGCATGCCACAATGTGTATCAAAAATATTTAATCTATTGGGAGAAAGTGTAAACATGAAAACATTAGTGGGTTAGCACATATTAATATTCAAAAGCATGCATAAGCTTGAAAACAACAAGAAATGTCATAACATCAGATTAAGCTAAAACAAGTTTTCACCCTATTAAGACTTGTTTGATTCTCTTATAAAATGTATTGTGGATGTGGTATCTCTCAAAACACAAATGGATAATCCACAAATGATAATTCTTACTTTACTGTGGATACAACTAGAATGCAAAGCTAATGGATAATGAAAGAACTCAAGAGCTAGCATGAAGAAGTTGGTCTCAAGCTTTCCACAATAATGAAATGGAAATGGAAATGGTAAACTAGATTGATATGCAAGATTCAAACATGATTCGTTTACCAAATTATCCTAGCATATGATATCTAAATGGATTAAAAAGAACTAATATTGAAAGCATGAAATAACTATGAAATTCTAGAGTTATTCTAGCATGATAACAATGCACAAAAATGAGAGATGAATTGCAAGAAGAACGACCCTATATTTATAGATTTTTGGAGGGAAGATAAGGGCTTGGATGAGGTGGCACCCATGTGATTTCCACAGAGGATCCACATAAGGGACACATAGGCTTAGAGGAGATGTCAATTTTGAGCAATAAAGGCTTGAGTGGCTCAAGGTTGCTCACACATGTGAGAGAAACCTTAGGGAAATGTATGGGGGAAAAGAAGGTGGTTTCATTTAAGAGTTGGGTGGCTCTCTTGGGATGAGTTTTTCACACATGTGTGAGCATTCCATTAGCACTAAAAAGGTTAGGAATCACCTTTTAAGTAGGATTAGTGGGTGATTAAGTGAGAAGTAGGTTTAGCAAGTGGGATAGGTAGGAGTAGGCTAGGCTTCTAGATTTGATTAGTAGGTTTCTAGGTTAGGTTTAGATTAATACTCAAATTATATTTGAATTAATCATAGATTAGAAGAATTAGGAGTGTGAGGGGTTTTTAATAAATATGAATTTATTAAAAGGGGATTTTGTGAGGTAAATGTATTAAATTGAATACATTGGAATAGTATTTAGATTTTATTTAAATACTAGAAGGGAAACTATTTAATTTACTAAATTAAATAGTCAGATGAGTATATAGGAAATATTAATTTAATTAATATTTTGGACATCTACAATAACAACATGCTCAAAGATTGTTATCATACCCCTTCGAGGATTTGAAAAAATAGTTGTCTACCGAAACTCTTAATAGATTATATGTCTCATATAATTTTCATATCATATGGTCAGGATTTCATCATTATAATTAAAGAACCACATAGGCTTCCTATGAAAAATTTTATATATAGTAAATCTACTCATAATTGAATGTGTCATCATTCGATGGTAACTACCACAGAGATACATGTAACTGAAGATCAAATCAATTCAAATATTTCATTACCAAGCTAACATACCCAAGATGTAATCAAGAAACACAAATCAGACACTTGTTAAAGCTACAAATACAACCCTACTACCAGAAACCAACATCCACTATCAGCTGCCATACCAACTCTCTTGCAACATAGAAACAATGATGCCTTTGAATCCTAACTTCCACTATCAAAAAATTTGTGTTGTAGCACCCATGAGTAGGGTTTCAAAAATAAAGCCAAAAACATAATAATTATTTTCACATCAAATCTTGTGTATATGCGTTGATCAATGACTTTCGACCAAATGTTAATATATTTTGAGTTACCACATGTGGGGTAACAAAAACATTAATGCATTAAACATAATATCTTTGACACCAAAGTATTTTGATAGAATTTATGTCCATGATTAATTAAAATATGCATAATGAATTAATTTCCAAGGTCAAATGAACCATCTTACTAGACAATTGAATATGGAAAGGTCATTATCCCATTTTCTTTACAACTATTTGAAACCTTATCACTTGATAAATGCAATCCTTATTTACATTAAGTTATTAAAAACTTAAAATTAGATCGTATTTAATAAGTCACAAATAGCTTATCAACAAAATGTAAAAATATATTAATGCTTTATAAGTGTCAAAGATATATAAGATGGAAATACCTCAATTATGACAAGGATACACAATTGTATCAAATGAAAAAATGTAAAATGTCTTATGAAGGATAAAACCAAACTATACCAAGAATAAAATGATGTATCATGTATACATAATCAGTGTTTGTTGAATGCCTTATTAAGGATAAAAATAATAATATATCACTACAATTTCAATATTGAAAGTTATTTGCATCAATGCTAATCTGAAAGACCAAGTTTCAAAGTTGTAGAAGTGTATTAATGCAAACATAAAATGAACTAACATGATAAGCGTGAACTAAGATATTAATGAATACAAATTCCATCACATGTATACCAAAATAAATCAAGTTACCATTATGTTCAGAGACACCATTACATGTATAAAAATCTAATTTAAGTTACCAAAAATGTACCAAATTGATTACCATAATGTACCATGTCTTATAACATGTTGAATATGTATTAGTCACTATACCAATGTATCAAAACCACCATCCTGAAGAAATATAAATTTAATATGACATGTGAATCACAACATCATCATACTGAGTACCTGAAACTACTTATAACAAATTTTTACCTAAGAAGCAAACAATGCAAACCTTATAAATGAAAACTACCTTTTTAACAACAATGACACAACCTATGCCAAGGGTCAACAAATACTTGACAAAGGTTTTGAAAATTGGGTAGCAAGCTAAGTAGGCTTAACCTTAGAGGAAACTTCTTGGTTAAGATTGTTTGACTTGTAATAGTACAAGGAAGGGTGACCACTTAGAAAGGCCCAATGCTTCACCTTGAAGAGAATCACCTAGATAAAATGAGTGTTAAGGGTTCTATTGAATGTCCCAGACAACTGAGAGGGGGGGTGAATCGGTTACATATTAAAACTTCTATCAATTTCACAAATTCGGATCCAGCTAATTAATTATTTAGCCACTTAACCAAATTAGATATAAACATGAATAAGAACACACACAATGAACACCAGAGTTTTACTTGAAAATCCCAACATGGGAAAGCTCGTGGTGAAGCTAATTCTCATGACTAAAAATGTGAATTAAGGTGACCCTGATGAAGGTGATTTTTGAAAAAGGTGGCTCACTACTAGAATGCTCATTGCATTTGGGCCCACTTCCCTAAAGAAGAATAATAAAAAGGAAATTTAACACTAAAGTACAACTTCAAGTAGAAACCCTTCAATCACTACCTCTAATCAGTAATAGAAAAATCATATATGCTCTTCTCACATCCCAACTTCACATGTTCGCATGACCTTGCAACATTTGAAGAGGTGACAACTTGAATCATGAGAGGTGAGGTAAGTAGGTTCCTAAATGAATAATTTGGATGGGTGTTGGTGAAGTTACTAGAAATCCCTTCTCTTCTCTCAGTAGTTTCTATTTCTAATTCATTTTGTCTTCTTTGTTGTTTGTGTTCTCCACCAACATACCAATACTGATTTCTTCAACAAAAGATTCTTCTTTTCTATTTTCCTCTTCCTCTTCTAATTTCTCTTCTTTTTCAACTTCCTTCTCTTATTTTCACTCAACTTTCTCCTTTGATCTATCTTCTTCCTTTTCTATTTCCTTTTATTCTTTTTTCATGTACATATTTTCCAACATTGGATGGGCCTACCAGAGTAGAAGTTATGACTGGAGAGTGTACCTGTTACATATCTAGAGGATTTTGATCAAGAGTGTAGACTTCCTTATCACTATATTTAGGAACAAGACTAGTGGTATTTTATTTATTGTAATCATCACCAGATAACATACCCAGTTTACCTAACATACTAGTCAGTTCACTTATGATTTCTTCCTTCATCTTAATTGAAATACTCTTGTTCTCCATGAGAATGTGTACTCTTTACCTTGTACTACTTACATTATTCTTACCGATTGAAACAAATATTTCCCTATACTTTTTCTTTACTGAATTGAAGAGTTCAACAATGGTTATGTTGAGAATGTCTTTATCTACTCATTTTGATTTTGGACTATTTCTATTTATCCTACACAAAGAGTATCTGGAATAGCTTTTCTAATGCTATCTATATCAACATATAATTTAGCACAATATTGTACAAATGCTTGTGTAATATTTTTTTCCTGTTGAAGTGGCAGACTCATAAAAACTACCAACTTCATCTATGCAACCATCGGAAAGCATATCAAATGAAGTATCTACATCAAATGGGTCTTGAGTTACTTTTTTATCCTTCTTTTAGATGCCAATCTCAAAAAATTCCTTGTTCCATTATTCTCTAGAATCCACCAAGATGGGATGATCCTTGACCTGTCTTTGGTAGTTTCTGACTTTACCTTTACTCTTTTAGATAAAATAGGATTAGGAAGAATTTTCTTCCTCTTTCCAAATTTACTTTCTTTCTTAGTCTTCACAATATTCACAACTGAAGGAGAATATGGCATTGTAAAGGTGTTGGAAGAGCTACCAATGGAGCTTTGGGTGATCCTTTTAAGATGATAAATATCTTCATCTGACATAACTCCTTTTTCTTTAATCTCCTTCATATGCTTTTGAACTTTCTTCTTGATTTATTTTGCGACCTATCCTTTGTGAATTTCACTGGAATTTTCTTCATTCCTACTGAGCTTCTTCTTAGAGGTATCCACAAGAATCTCTAAAAGTTCCTTCGTGTAACTATTAACCAATTCCCCTAATACATCATATCCTAGTGTCGGTATCCACTAATTTGTTGGTACAAATGCTTCCATTATGCCTCCCCATGCGCTTGGAAATTTTGTGTGCTATCGGTCACTCAGTCAACTAGATTATTGCACCTTGACCTCATAGAGTGTTCATGAAGTAAAATAGAAAATACAAAGTTAGGGTTTTGAATTGAAACACCACATTTTTCTTGATCCTCTTCCACTAGTTCATATTCAAGATAAATTTCTCCTTGATGAGCTCACAAAGGTCATAGTCATCTTTATTGACAATCATATCATTGATGACATAATTTTTTTCCATTAGTATGCAAAGAGAAAATAGTTCTTATAAACCGTCGGTTACACTACACCGAAATTTAGGTTTTCAAGTTAAGACTAAAAGTGCTAAGTAAAGGGAAACCCGACGACACAATTTTGAAGTGTAAACCGACAGTGCAACCCAAACACGATAAAGTTGAACCCGACAAGAGTAAACCAATAGTGGAACCTGATGAGAAGAATACAGTGAAAATTGAAAGAACAGACAAGAGAGAACCCTGACAGACAATTCAACAAAGGAACACCGAAAGATAGTCAAATTAATTTCAAAGCAAACTGAGCATCCGACACCGAAAGTCAGTTATATCCTGAGAAAAGTGGATCTAACTTCCACGTCAAATAAAACAATTATATTCTATATTTAGATTTTGATTTGTTTTAAATCCATTTATTGAGGAAAAAGAAACATTATTGTAATTGTTTTAATCAGTCTAACTGATTAAAAATATGCAGACTAGGAGATCAAGGTCAAGTTGTACACCTTTGATCATAGAGTTAGTTTTATAAAATGTGAAACCTAATTAGGTCAATCTATTATATAAATAGATGTTGTAATCATTCAATTAAACAGGATGAGAGGATGATTATAGCCAATGAGTACATCTATGGATTAGACTGAGAGTTTCAAGAAGCAGAACAACAAAAGATGATTTTGGTTATCAAGAACCAAGAACCAAGGCTACCGAGAAATAGAGGTATTGATCAATCACATTAGATGATACATTTATACATTTAATCTTGAATTGATCTGTAATCATCAATTGTAGATTGGACACACTCAAGTCAATGAGTATTTTTTTTTGCATCCTAACAAGTGTAGAAAATAGAAGAAATCCTTTCAAGAAAGGTGGATTTAACAATCCTATTGTAAATCTCTTAACTGAGTGCACACTAAATAGTGTTGCTAAAGCTCTTAATAGAGTAGACCTTAACCAGTCTCCACATAATACTCCTAATAGGGTAGATCATCAGAAGTGATAAAATTGTAAGCCTTAACTGGCCCCTTCCAATCTGCAGATAATGAAGTTTTTGTGGGTGCCATCCCCACTGCATTTTTTACCTTCTAACAGGGCTTTTCTGCATTACCATATCTTGTGTTATGTGTCAATTACTTTCATGAATGTTTCTATGAATGTTTACCTATTTGTTAAAATTTATGAATTGATATATCTTACACAAAGATAGTATAGAATAGATGGTTGGTTATACAATTGATTACACATTGGATAAAGGTTAAAAGAGATAAGTTTTTTAGGGGTACTGATTCACCCCTCCCCTCTCAGTACACACTTCCCATTATTTCCAATAATTGGTATCAGAGCTATATCTCTTATTTGGAAAGTTTAAAGGATTAAGAGAAAATACCATACAATGTAGAAGTATAGGCTTGAGAGGAGTATTGAGAATCAGAAGCTAGAAATTTAGATCTTCTATGAGAAATATAAAGAAGCTAGAATCAAGATGAGAGATTACAAGGTTCTACAAGGAAAGCTTATAGAGCTAGAGAAGGATAGTAATGAAATTTTGAGTAAAATACTCAATAGACCTACTGAGGAGGCAAGCCCCAAGAGAAAATTACCTCTCACAAATGAGCCACACAATGATGAATCTCCGACTAAACCTAGCCCAGAGAAAATACTGATAAATGACATAGAGGATGTCATAGCAGTAGAATTGGACAAAGAAGAATTGAACACAATAGGCAACAAGGATATGGATGTTTTTGACGAAACATGGCCAAACAATACTATGAACAATACTTTTATTGACATCACCGATGATCCTGCAAATGAGGTAAGTAAAGATGAAGATATTACTATTACATCTAATTAGCCTAAGGATCAAGTTACATATGTTGATGTTGCACAAGTATACATACCGGGCTAGATGCCATTATTGATTCAAGAAATCAATAAAAACTCACAGAAGGAGAAGACCCACGAGCCCGATACAAGCATACCCAAGGATGCAGGAGAAGGAGAAAAGAAAGACACAATTGATGACCAGAATGTCATCAAAGGAGATAAAAATGTAACAAGTGCAGATCTCAAACAAATAGATGGAGACCAAATAGAAAAATATGTACAAATTAAAGAGAAAGAAGAAATGCGAAAAGAGAAAGATGAGAAAGATAAGATAGTTAATACCACGCCAAAGGACACAAAAGGAAAAGTTGTAGATACACAAAAGGTAGATAAGGAGACATCCTCAGACAACCAACATGAAAACATTGAGCTTCTAGACAAAGGTACAAATCCACAAAAGCCTTCCTCCAGCACATTAGACCAAGAAGAAAAGAAGGCTATGGTTCTACATACAGGTGCATCACAAAAGAAGAAGAAGAAGAAAATAAAGAAGAATAGGTTGGAGGTCACACTTGATGAGATAATAGAAATACCAAAGTGTGATCCAACTACTTTGGATTTTGAATCACTCCAAGAATATGGATAAATTTTTCAAAGGAAATCCTTGCAAGAAAAGCTTAAAAAGTAGCACCGAGACTCCTTAATATTGGAGACCACAAGGGATATCTTAAACCAGATAATCCCCGACATTGATTTTGATCACAATGCCCCCATTCTAGATCAACGTTATGTTCTCACTGATGCCATCACAACACAAAATGTGGATGCAAAAAAGGCGATTGAGGAATGAGCAGAACAGAAGTTTCAATACAAACTAACAGAAAAGATCAGCCAAGAAGTGGCAGAAAATAAGGTAAAGTTTTTAGACTTAAAAAATGAATTAGATCCAATAATTACTGAATTTATTTCCTTAATCCAAAAGATATGCACTTTAGGGAAATTTACAAAGGATAACAATGATAAGATTGCAAAGATCGATTCCAATCTAAATGCAAGTGCTCAAAGTATAACCATAGATGGAAATGAAATCAAATTGCATTATGAGAAGATCATTGAATTCAAAAGGTTAAGACAAGAAATTTGGGAAGTAGATTCATAATTCAGAGAGGAGGTTACCAAAATATAGGCTCTACTATTATCGAACCTCACACTTCTGCAACAACACATAAGTTTGGCAAGGCAACTTATTGCCACCCTTAAGATGTCTATAGCAGACAACATCTATGACATGCATGCCTGGATCACATTAGAGCATATGGTTCTTGAGAATCTAAAGGAGAAATGGGAGAAGATGATAGAGGAAATGAAGACCTCTAACTCTCATATTTTTGATAAGCTATAGGTATACACCTTTTCCCTTACTATAAAAAAAGGGGGAAAAGGAAAATGATATGTACAAAAAGAAATAGGGGAAAAGGAAAATATAGCACAAAGGGAAAAGGAAGAGATAGTATAAAGACAAGTGTACATAAACATATACTATACTATACTGACATATGGATAGGGGGATTCATGAAATGACTAAGTAATATACAAGGTGTACATACTATAAACTTTGTTCATATTTTTTACATATCAATTTTTGATACTAATGTCAAAGGGGAAGACTGATGACATAAATTTTTTCCATTTGTATGCAAAGAGAAAATAGTTGTTACAAACCGTCAGTTACACTACACTGAAAGTCAGGTTTTCAAGTTAAGACCGAAAGTGCTAAGTAAAGGGAAACCCGATGACAGTTTTGAAGTGTAAACCGACAGTGCAACCCAAACATGATAAAGTTGAACCCGATAGGAGTAAACCAACTGTGGAACCCGACGAGAAGAATACAGTGCAAACTAAAAGAAAAGACAAGAGAGGAACCCAACAGTCAGTTCAACAAAGAAACACTGAAAGACAGTCAAACTAATTTCAGAGAAAACTTAGCATCAAACACAGAAAGTTAGTTATATCCTGAGAAAAGTGGATCTGACTTCCACGTCAAATAAAATAGCTATATTCTATATTTAGAGTTTTGATTTTTTTAAATCCATTTCTTGAGGAACAAGAAACATTATTGTAATTTTTTTAATCAGTCTAACTAATTAAAAACATGCAGACTAGGAGATCAAGGTCAATTTGTAAACCTTTGATCATAGAGTTAGTTTTGTAATACGTGAAACTTAATTAGGTCAATCTATTATATAAATAGATGTTGTAATCATTAAATTAAAGAGGATGAGAGGATGATTTTAGCCAATGAGTACATCTATGGATCAGACTGAGAGTTTAAAGAAGCAGAACAACAAAAGATGAATTTGGTTATCAAGAACCAAGAACCAAGGCTACCAAGCAACAGAGGTATTAATCAATCACATTAGGTGATACATTTATACATTTAATCTTGAATGGATCCATAATCAAAAATTGTATATTGCACGCACTCAATTCAATGAGTATTTTTTTCTACATTCTAACAAGTGTAGCAAATAGAAGAAATCCTTTCAAGAAAGGTGGATTTAACAATCCTATTGTAAATATCTTAATCGAGTGCACACTAAATAGTGTTGCTAAAGATCTTAATAGAGTAGACCTTAAGCAGTCTCCACATAATACTCCTAATAGGGTAGATCATTAGAAGTGATAACATTGTAAGCCTTAACTGGCCCCTTCCAATCTGCAAATAGTGAAGTTTTTGTGGGTGCCATCCCCATCACATTTTTTACCTTCTAACAGGGGTTTTCTACATTACCATATCTTGTGTTATGTGTCAATTACTTTCATGAATGTTTCTATGAATGTTTAGATTTTTGTTAAAATTTATGAATTGATATATCTTACACAAAGATAGTATATAACAGATGGTTGGTTATACAATTGATTACACAATGGATAAAGGTTAAAAGAGATAAAAGTTTTAGGGGTACTGATTCACCCCTCCCCTCTCAGTACGCACTTCCCATTATTTCCAACAATCATATATCGTGAATACTGCAGTAGTAGAAAATGAATTCTCCTAGTTGGAGTAGTAAACCTTGTTTCCAATAATCTGAGCATCAAATTTTACCATAAGGTTTTTGACTGTGTGAATGGCCAGAGACCTGTCATCATGAACCACCTCGGTAATATTTAACTTCTTTGTTCCTCATTTCCCTAGGTTTTGATAGAATACCAGTATCAGTTAACCCTGTAATTGTCTTCATTACTTCCTTGTTGATCAAATGGGATCTGTCTAGCCACAACAATGGGTCATGAAACCTACTCATTACAATTCTATCCCATTTTTCATCATGACATAATTTTGGTAATTTATTCCATACATCCAATTTCTTTTCCACCAAAACCCTAAACTTAGGTTTCACATTCATACTTTTACTAGGCAACTCTTTTGCCCATAAATCTAATAATTTAGAGTGGTCAAATTCATCTAGTTTTGAATTTAAATGAATTTATAAATCCTCTGATGGAATCCCACTGAGAGGAATTCTCAACAAACACCCGACCATATCATTCTCAAATGAAATATTCATAAATTTCTAAAATTCAAGTTGTGTCTCAACAGCATTTAATAGAATGAGAGTAGCAAGAGAAGCCATGGATAAAATGCAAAAGCATGGATAAATACATGTTTTGAAAGCTATAAAAAAACCTTTTTTTTTCACGTTGACTACCTTCACTTATTAACACTTCAAAAACTATTTTTATTAGGTGAACAAATGATTTAAAAACTTCTTTTTTATCCTAATTCTATATTAAATGTTCAAGTAATAAATTCTTTGTAACTATTGATACATTTTTCATCAAATGAAAATGACATCAACAAATGTTTCCATCTTTTTCCTTTTACTGGAGACTCCTTATAAATTAGATCTAACATATTTGTTGTTGTTACATTCTTGTAGGGAAGAAGACAACCACCAAACATTTCTCCCCTGAATAACAGCTAAGGGGTTGCTAATTATGGGACCAGAGGTTCGCACCAGAGTAGGAACCATTGTCTTCCTTCTTTATCAGCCTTGACTTCCTCTTTGTTGATATTCTTCACTCATCTGGTTTGATTGATCTAAACGGATTCATAGAACCTTGCTATGTGTCCAATCTTATTGCACTTGTAGCATTGGCTGGACTTCTTATCTTGTCTTGACCTACACTTATTAGCCTTATGTCCATATGCATAACAAATATAAAAATAATCAATAAATTGATTTTTTTTATTTGGATTTCTATATTGATTATCTTTATGACCATAAATTTTATATAAGAGTTAAAACATCTACTAGAATAAGATTTTTCTTTCTAATTTATTATACTTATACAATTTAAAGCTTTATGTCTAATTTATTACAATTGAAGAAATGATCATTAAAATAATGGGGTTACTTACTTACACGTTGCTCTACTAGAGCCTTACCTTTATCTTAATCTTTTATTTTGGTTACAACTTCTTTTAGCGGAGTGCATTCTTTCGAGCATTTGTTGATCTCAAAACCTAAACCTTCCTTGATTCGTGGAGATCTTTGAGCCGTTAGAATTTTGTCAAGTTTTTCAGAGCTAGATCTAAGTTTATCTTCTTTTCCTTTTATTCTTCCAAGCCAAATTTTAGAGAAAAAAATTCTTGTTCCAACTTCTTGCATTGATCAAATTTTATTTTAATTATATTTTTCAAATATTCTTTGATCTTATCATCTTCTTCACTCTTAGATTTAAAATCATTTATAGTACTATTTGCTAACTTGAGTTCACTACTAACTTAATTATGCCTTAGATTAAATTTTTGGATCTGATCTTTAAGCTTCCGAATACAATCATTCATCATTTGAATATTTTCTAATAGGTCCTTATTTTCATCTTCAATAATTTCAAGATCCTCAAACATAGACCTGAGATCATCTTGATGCATGGTACATCTAGGCATTGTATTTTCAACTTTTCAGATCTCCTTCAAACTGCTAGACTCTTCCAAAGGAACTAGCTCTGATACCAGTTATTGAATATCTAGAATATTGAGACGGGGTGAATTAGTATTCCCTTGAATAATTTAAAACTTTCAAACAACTATCCACATAACGTAGCTTAAACTTGTTGAAAAGAAAGAGTATAAAGTGAATAACATAACACTAGAGAAACCCATGATGGGAAAAAACATAGAGAGGGTTAACTCTCGAGTATTAGGCAATCAGTTACTAAATATAGGGATGGTTCACTGCTAGTGTAGCTCACTGTCCATGGGGCTCTCTGATTAACATACAAAAACTATCTATTATAGCTGAGAGTCAGCTTATAGCTTAAGTAAAAAATGCAAAATTGAACTATCAAGATTGCATCTATATATGCATGAAATATAGTTCTCATTGAAGCACAAATATCTTTCTACACATTCACTAAATTACATATATAAATTTGTTATATACATCAGTGAATCACATTTACATTTCATGAATTACTTATTATATTAACATAGTCATTTGTCATCATGTGTTGATTTTGCTATTATAATATACAAGCACTAGTGTCGTGTCCTTCATGTTGGCATAGACCAAATATGAAAACTTGTGAGTACGCAACAAAAAGAGTGTTAAAGATGTCAGCCATAATAAAAAGATATCTCATGATAAGAAAAATAAGTCTAAACAAAAACACTAATGTGCAATGACATAGACCAAAATAAATATCGGTGATGTCGCTACTCGTAATGTTGTTGGTAATACTACTACTGGGCACAGAGATAAATTAGAGATAATTTTTTTAGTCCAACCCGAATAATGACATCAATGACAATATGTTAAGTATAATAATTAACAAACCTGGCCCAAATTATAATATCAAAAGATAAAGAAATGAATGATATAAAACCTGCCAAATATCATATCTAAAATAGTAGAGAATTTTACACCACTATCAGACACAAACAACACTAAGTACATTACCAAAAACACATTTCCTGAAGCACCAACCTTCTGAAGCACCAGCCTTTGGACCATCAAATCCACAAAGACACATATTTAACATATCAAAAATACTGGGCACAAACCAACCACCAAATTAGTATGTTTACATCAATGACAACTATACTGACACATCAACAATCTCTGCAACAACAACAAATTCCCCCTTTTTCATTGATAGAAATATCCATTAATGAAAAACACAATATCGCTCCATAGATCTCTCACTCACTCTCTCCTCTTTGACATCAAGGATAAAGGTGGGAAAAAACACAGTTTTCTCCCCCTAAAAGGAAGCCCCATACATTATTCTAGACCAAGAATGTGCAGTAAGTTTCATGGACTATTGTCATGCCAAGATACATAGTTTGAACTAGGAGGGTAATACCCCCAACCTCTCCCCTAGATACTAAAAAGTATATTTGCACAAATATTTTGTAAACATATCTACAATATGTTCTGTTGTGCATGCATACACAAGTTTTTACCTTTTTGTCTAACACCTTTTCCCTTAAGAAGTGATACCAAATTTGAATATGTTTCATTGTGGATTGTTGTACCAGATTCTTAGAAATATTTATTGTATTGGTATTATCACAATGATTGAGATCAGTTCATCAAACAATATACCAATATACTTCAAGGTTGTTTTCATCTAAAGTACCTATGTGCAACATGATGCAGTTGTAATATATTGAGCTTCTATAGTGGACAAATAAATAGAATCACCATAGTGGACAAAGAAATAGAATCATACTTCTTACTTAACCAAGTAACTAACTGGGAGCTAAGGAAAGTTGCTCCACCAATAGTACTTTTTCTATCATCAAAACTTGTGATCCAATCTGGATTAGAATAATATTTTAGAGTAAATTCTAATCCTTTGGGATACCACAATCCAAATTTATTTATTCCTTTCAAATATTTAAAGGTCCTCTTTTTTGCAACATGTGCTTCTCTTCATTCTTGTTGAAATCTAGCTGCCAAATATTCTCCTTACATGATATAAAAACTAGTAGAAGTCATATATAGTAGACCCCCAATCATTGATTTGTACTTTCTTACATCTACCTTGGGGGACATACCTTCTTTGGTCAACTTACATCTAGTAGACATAAGAGTACACACTGACTTGGAATTTTATGATCCAAGAATTGTCAACAACTCTCTGATATACTTTGACTGAGAAATAAAAATGCCTTCATTATTTTGATTCACTTGCAATCCAAGAAAGAAATTCAACACTCCAATCATGTACATTCCAAATTCATCCTGCATCTCACTAGAAAATTTCTTGCACATGTCATTATTTCCTCCAAATATTACATCATCCACATAAACCACAACCACTAATAACTTTTTGATTCAAATTTGAAATAAAGATTATTGTCAGCTGACCCTTTCTGAAATTTTTGATCCATTAAAATACTTATCCAAACTTCCATACCAAGCTCTAGGATCTTGCTTCAACCCATTTATATTTTTCTTCATCTTGTAGATGATATATTGATCATTTGGAAACTTAAATCCTTCCAGTTGTTCAATATAAACTTCTTTGTTTAGTTCTCTAGTAAAAAATTTTGACTTCTTATCCATTTGATAGACTTTGAAATCCTTAAATGCTACAAATGCCAAGAATATCCTAATATCCTTCCATTTGGGAAACAAGAGAAAAACATTCTTCAAAATCAATGCCCTCAACCTGATTATACCCTTTGCAAATCTATATTTCATTGTTTCTCATAACTCATCCATCCTCATTCATTTTATTCTAGAACACACACTTTGTTCCAATAAAAAATTTTCCTTCTAGTCTAGGAACTAGTTCCCAAGTATGATTTTTATCAATCTGATCCAATTCGTCTTTCATTGCCTTCATCCAATTCTAGTCACAACAAGATTCTTCATATGTCTTATGTTTAGTCTTAAAAAGTAAACATGGTAGAACTTATTCTTCAACAACCTTTCTTCTAGCAATGACTCCTTTATTTTTATCTCCAATGATATGATTTTCTAGGTGATTACATACTTTAGAGATATTGGTACTGATTCTAGATCATCCTAATTTTATTTATGCTTATCTTCCTCTCTATTCTTCTCTTTTTTTCTTTGCATGTGGATTCATTAGATCTATACCCTTCTTGTAAATTTTGATTCATTCTCTCCACAACACCACTCTACTATCTTGTCATACGAGTAGACAACTATCTTCTAATCTCATGCATCTCACAAAAGGTGTTAAATTCATCTCTAAAAAACTCTCCTCCTCTATCAAATCTTAATAATTTGATTTTTCTATCAACTTCATTTTCTTCTCTAACTTTTAATATCTTGAACTTTTCTAACTCCTCAAATTTTTCTCTTAAGAATGTAACCCAATTCATTCCAGAATAATCATCAATTAAGAGAATAAAATATCTTTCACCTTGTAGACTCCTTATTTTGATTACATGTCATAAGTTTTTGTGAACCAAGTCCAACAGTCTGATAGCAAATTGTTTGTTTTCTCTGAAAGTGTCCTTTGTCTATTTTCCCACTTGACATTCTCTACAAACACTCTTATCTAGTTTGGTTAATCTTGGTAGATCTCTTATTGCTCTTTCCAAAATAATCTTCACTAGATTGTCAAAGTTGATGTGACACATCCTTCAATGTCAGCCAACTTTCATCAATTTTTGATAACAAGAAATTACTTGTAGCAACATCCAACTAATACACATTTCCTCTAGTCCTTTTTCCTATAGCAATAAAAGTTTTGGACCCCTTCTGGGTTTTACATTCACCATCTTGAAATACAACATTGTGAACATTTTGGCACATATTTCCAACACTTAAAATATTATGGTGCAATCCTTTCACATAGTACACATTGTCAATATTATGTTTCAATCAAAACTAAAAGACCTTATTCCAATAATTTGTGTAGTATGATTATCTCCAAATCTAACAGAACCACCATCATATTTTTCAAGTTTTACAAACTTACTTTTTTCACTGGTCAAGTGATTAGAGAAACCACTATCAATCAACCATTTTTTCTTATCTCTTCTAACATGTATTGCAATTACAAATATTTCAATATTACTTTCCAGAGATGCACATTACCATCTTTAGGTTCAGGTTCAACTTCTTCAACATAAAATAAATAGTCACCTTCTTCTGATTCATCATCTGAGATACTACTGTCTTCATTAACATAATAATCCTTATTGAATTTTATTTTTGGTCTTGTTCCTTTTTTTCGGACATCTAGTAGTTATAGGACAAACCTTGTCTAAACATTTAAGGGGTAAGATACCTTTATACTTACTAGTTCCTTTCTTAAGTCTTCTTACAGATTTTTCTTCCTCTTCATCTGTGTTTTCTTCATCTATCTTTTTCTCTATGATGGTAGCCTTAGATTTGACTTTTTATTTTCCAAATTTTCTCATCTCAAATGCACTCAGAGTGCCAAAAAATTATTATATGGTGAATATTTTTGGATCATAGGTTTCTTCAATTGGTGAGACCTTGTCACTGTCTCTCTCTAGTAAAGTCCTAAAATTTTCCTCTATTACATCCTCATCATCTAGAGTTTTGCCAAGATTTTTTATCTTATTTACAACATCATCAATTTTCTGAAAGTAGCTTGTTACCTCTTCTCCTTCTTCCATCCTTAAGTTTTCATATTTTCCTCTAGCAATTTGTATCTTGGCTAGTTTAACACTATCATTTCCTTCATGGATGTTTTTTTAGCTTTTCCCAAATTTCATAAGAATTTTTTAATGCAACTGTTGATGACAATTATTCAATTATGTATTGTCATTGATGTTTACACAAATATCATGATGCTACACAAATGTCTATACCCAAACCGAGAACAGCCAGTGTATGCCAAGCTCTCTCGGGCATTGAAGAAGACCAAAGATATTTTCATTTCTAACTGAGTTCACTTAGGCATTACAGTATTGGTTGGGCATTGAAGGATTTCAATATTAACCGAGTTATGCTTTTAGTGTCAGCCAACTAACAACAGTTTATATTTTATGGTTAATTGGTTATATGAAGCCGACATAATTAAGTTTTATTATTTATTTGAAAGGTTATTCAAGCCAACTTGACAAGTCTTATCATATATATATAAGGTCAAGTGTGGATTGAATGTGTGGAAGTAAGAAAAAGATGTAAGTGTTTTTTATATGAAGAGCGAAGGTGAAATCAGATGGGATTCAGATTAACTACAGAACATACAGAGTTGCAATAGACTATTCAATCAGTGAGGATCAAGTTTCAAAGCCAGAGCAGAGATCTAAATTAGCAAAGACAGTTGCTTTTTCAAACAGGTCAATCCATTGTTGCTCTCTAACAATTGTAGCAGTGGACCAAAATCTCTTAACAGAGTAGAATTAACATTATTTTGTAAATCCTCTCACAAGGTGACATTTCTACATTGAAGTGTTTGAAGACCTCTCACAAGGTCACTCCTTACAAGGTGATTAAAACCTCCAATAGGGTCACACCTAATAGTGTGTATTGTAACCTTTAACAGGTTTGGCTCCTAACATGGCTCACTTCAGAAGAGTGAAAAATAGTAACTAGTTGCAATTGGTGTTTTTTCCCATATTGGGTTTCCATGTTAAATTTTGGTGTTATCTGTGTACATTTTATTTTCTTTATGGTTTATTTTTTTGCAATTAATTACTAAAAGGATAATCAAAGTTAATATATTAATATTTTCTATGTTAACCGAGTGATAGTAGAATATTTGTGTTAACCAAGAAATAGTGATAAATTTGTTTAAGACATCTAAGGGACTTGGATTTGTTTTTGTTGTAACTGATTCAGCCCTCCCCTCTTAGTTACTCAACTCATTTCCAACAATTGGTATCAGAGATGCTGGTGCTTTCAGGAAAGGTTTAAAGGCCTAAGCTAAAGATCAGAGATGTCTTACAGAAGGGAGATCCCCAAGCTTAAAAAAGATAACTTCACTGCATGGTAAGATTTGATGAGGGTGCATCTATCTACTATTGGAGACACTAGTTTGCAATTCCTAGATCACAAGTATGTGGAACCACTGAGACCTGTTTTTGGAACAAATGATGGACATGAAGAATCATAACATAATGATGATTGATATAGCTTCTTCACTTAGCTATTCTGAATTGGATGAAGTCAAGGACTACCCTATTGCCTATGATATGTGGAATAAACTACATGATATACATGGAGGAGATGGCAATGTAAAGAGAGCCAAAGCAGAAAGTCTCAAAGGTCAGTTTGATCAGATGAAAATGAAAGAAGGAGAAGAAATTACAAAATACAGTGAAAGAATCAAGAAAAGTGTCAATGCCATCAGAGCTGTCGGTGGAACAATTGAAGACAAAAAAGTGGTTAGTAAGGTATTGAGAACTTTACTTCCTATCTATGCTATTAGAGTTTCAGCTATTCAAGAGATGAGGTGCAGTAATGACATAACTCTAGATGCATTGGTTGGAAGGCTTACAACTTTTGAGTTGGATAATTTTGACAATTATTCTCCTAATCCTAGCAATTTTGAGTCTGCATTCAAAGCTAAATTAAACCTTGGTAAGATGGATAGAAAAGGAAAACAGACTGACAGTGACAATGATTATGAAACTAATGATGAAGATCTAGAAATCATTCAAGCATTACTTGCAAAGAGAGCTGCCAAAGGAAAGTACAAAGGAAGAATACCATTGATTTTGTTTTCATGTAATGAGGTTGGTCACATTGCTGCTAAGTGTCCAAACAAAGAAGACAAAGATCAAAAAAAGTTCAACAAGTACAAAGGCAAGAAATATTTCAAGAGTTACAAAAGCTACAAGGACAAAGGTAAGAAATATTGTTATATTGCAAAAGATTCTGATAGTGATGAAGATGAAGATGAAATGGTCTACATTGCTATTAAGGATGAGTCAGACAATGAAGATAATGAAAAGACAACACTATACTCTCATATTAGCAAGAATGAAACTTGGATAATTGATAGGGTTTGTTCTCACCACATGACTGGTCCTAAAACCAAATTTGAACATCTTGAGCACTATATGATGGTGGGAGTGTCATTTTTGCGGATGATGAACCTTGTTATGTGAAAGGTAAAGGTTGTATTTCTCTAATTGAAGGAATCAAATGTGATAATGCTTATTGGGTTGAAGGACTAAGGTGTAATATACTAAGTGTGGCACAACTAAATAACATTGGTTTCAAGGTAGAATTCATGAATCGTAAGGCCAAGCTCTTGGATGGTAAGGGAAACCTAGTTGGAACTCGCAAGAAAACAAAAGGTAATCTATTCTATCTTGATCCCACTAACAGTTCATGTTTTATTGTACAAGTAGAAGAAAGATGGTTATGGCATAAAAGGTTGTGTCTTGTGAATTTTGATAACCTGGTCAACATAAGCAAGAACAAAAGAGTAAGAGGTATTCCTATAATGAAGAAACCTAAATTAGAAATATGCAAACAATGTCAAATTGGGAAGATGGGCAAGACCAATTTCAAGAGTAAGAATTACAATATAGAAGAAGTCTTGGATTTAGTGCATACTAATTTGTGTGGACCAATCAAAACAACAAGTTACACAGGTGAGAAGTATTTCATTCTATTTGTTGATGACCATTCCAGAATGATGACTGTTATGTTCCTCAAAGAAAAATCAAAATCTTTTCAGAAGTTTAAGTGGTACCTAGCCAGAGTTGAGAAAGAAACAAGAAAGAAACTTAAATGCTTAAGATTTGACAGAGGAGGTGAATTCATTTATAATGAGTTCAGTGAATTATACAATGAAAGAGGAATCAAGAGACAAGTATCTACCCCAGGTACACCACAGCAGAATGGGATAGTAGAAAGAAGAAACAGATCTATTATGGATTGTGCAAGAACCTTCATGATTGAAAAGAATGTTGTTACCAAATACTGGAATGAAGCCATTAGCACTACAATTCACACCTTGAGAAGAGTACAACTGAAGAAAGGTACTGATCAGACACCTTTTGAATTATGGTATGGCTATAAACCCAATGTTCATTATTTCAAAGTATTTGGAAGTAAATGTTACATCTTGAAGGAAGCAAGAAATGGAAAATTTGATGTAAAAAGTGATGAAGGTATATTCCTAGGATACTCTTGCAAAAGCAAAGCATATAAATGTTTGAACCTTGCTACTCATAAAGTCATAGAAAGTGTACATGTAAAGATTGATGATTTTGCAGAGAGAAGTGAAGAACAGAGAAGTAAAGAGCCTAAGGACTACAAAAAAAATTTGTATTATGAACCTGATACTATACCTAAGACACATGCAATGGTGATTTGACAGAAATATTGTCAACCATTGAATTCATCTGCACAAATCTTGTTGCAACCTGTGCAACCTAAGCTGATAACTAAAGAAGTTGAGTCTCAGACTTAAGAAACCGAGTCACAAACAGAGGCACCCGAGTCTCAGACAGAGGGGCCCAAGTCTCAGATAGTGGAACCTGAGTATCAGACAGAAGAGTAGAACAAAACTTTTGAACATGGTCAACCAAGTGGATCAAGAATGAAAGAGGAAGGAACCTGTACTTGCAAAATAAGTTAGAAGGCATCATACACCTGAACAAATAATTGGAGACCAGAAAGAAGGTGTAATGACAAGGACTAAAATTAAAGGTACATGTTTACTTAGTGAAATTGAACCTAGATCTATTGAAGATGCATTGAATGATGAAAGATGGATAGAAGCCATGAATTAAGAGATTGAGAAGATAGAAAAGAAAAAAACCTAGACTCTTGTACCTAGACCAAAAGACAAGAATGTGATTGGTACTAAGTGGGTTTTCAGAAATAAGATGAATGAAAAATGTGAAGTTTCCAGAAACAAAGCAATATTAGTATGTAAAGGATATGCTCAAGAAGAGGGTATTGATTATGGAGAAACTTTTTCTCTTGTTGCAAGACTTGAAGGAGTCAAAACTCTTCTGGAATATGTTGCACATAAAGGATACAAGGTATATCAAATGGATGTAAAATATGCATTCTTGAATGGAATTCTTGAAGAGGAAGTCTATATTGAGAAACCTGGTGGCTTTGTTGATCCTAACAAAAGGAATATGGTTTTCAAACTGCACAAAGCCTTGTATGGACTGAAGCAAGCTCCTAGAGCCTGGTATAAAAGATTGCATGGTTACCTAGTAAGTATTGGATTTTAGAGAACTAATGACAATAGTAGCTTGTACATCAAAGAAGGACCTCGGAACAAGATACTATTAGCAGAGATATTTGTTGATGATATATTGTTTACTGGATATGATGGTTTATGCAAATCATTCTCTGAAGCTATGAGTAAGGAATTTGAAATGTCTATGTTTAGTGAAATCAAATTCTTTGTTCGTTTACAAGTTTATCAGATGAAGGATGGTATCTACATTACCCAGTCCAAATACATCAAAGAGATACTGAAGAAATTTGGAATGGAAGACTCCAGACTAGTTGGAACACCTATGCTTACTAGACATAAGTTGTCTAAGGATGATGATTCAAAGGAGGTAAATTAGACTACCTACAGATCCATGATTGGTAAACTTCAATATGTTGTTCACACTAGACCTGATATTGTATTAGTAGTTGGTATTGTTTCAAGGTTTTCAACTGATCCTAGAGAGAATCATTTGATGACTATCAAAAGGATTCTGAGATATCTTAAGGGTACTGAAGAGCATGGATTATGGTATAAGAAAGGAGGAAACTTTGATTTGAAGACTTTTACTGATGTTGATTGGGCATGAAATATTGATGATAGAAAGAGCACAAGTGGTGGAGAATTATTCCTTGGAAAGAGATTAGTCTCTTGGACCAGCAAGAAAAAGAACTGCATTTCTCAGTACTCTACAGTAGAGGCAGAGTATGTTGTTGTAGCAGTAAATTGTTCAAATATCATATGGTTCAAACAACTGTTGTCAAGTATGAAGGAGGAAATCAAAGAACCTATTATTATCTACTGTGACAACACTAGTTCTATTAAAATTTCAAAGAACCCTTTGATGCACACTAAGACTAAGCATATTGCAATAAAGTATCATTTCTTGAGAGAATTGGTTCAGGACAAGGAAGTAAGGTTGGAATATGTGAATACTAAAGAACAAATTGCAGACATATTCACAAAACTGTTACCTAAGGATGCATTCTTGTATCTTAGAGGAAATCTAGGGGTGATTCCCCTAATTGAGGCTCACTAATGGATAGATTAGTGATGCATCAACTGAGCTACAAAACATATTTAACATGTTGATGTAGATTGTCAGAGCTCATTGCATATGAATCAGTACAAACAGGCACATTACAACTTCAATGGATATGTATTGGATGGTGTCTTTAGCATTGGTTGTCAAAGAGGGAGATTTATTGATGTCATGCCAAAATAAAATATTAAGGGAAAATATTATTGATGACAGAGGGAGAAAATTTTATCAGACATACAGATTAATGTAAGAGGGAGAAATCTGTATTTCAGTGATTGTGAAGATAGAGGGGGTTTTCTAGATAAGGATTAGAATGAAGCTAAGGACATTAATAAAATTTTATCCTTATTAATATTTCTCTATAATTCTTTATATTATGACATGTTGTGTTGCCATCAATGCCAAAGAGGGTGCTTGTTGATGACAATTATTCAATTGTGTATTGTCATTGATGTTTACACAAATGTCTATACCCAAACAGAGCATAGACAGTGTATGCCAAGCTCTTTCAGGAATTGAAGAAGACCAAAGTGATTTTCAGTTCTAACTTAATCCACTTGGGCATTATAGTATTGGTCAGGAATTGAAGGATTTCGGTATTAATCGAGTTATGATTTTAGTGTCAGCCGACTAACGGTAGTTTAAATTTTATGGTTGTAAAGGAGAAAAATGATGTTTATGGACTAAGAGTGTTTTGATACTCACATCAATTATCACCTTACATTTAATGTTTAGAGTGGAGGGATAAATAAGACATTCCCCTTTATTCTCCAATGCACAAAGGAAGGATCCAAATTGATCAACCCAAAAAGGATCAATGCATAAATGAATCAATCTATTGGAAATAAGAATAAAGAAGGAGATCCTAGGTTTCCCTCTTAAAAATGTGTGTGTGGATGAATGTAAATGTGTGATAGATTTAGAATGATTAAGGTTTTTAATTGAAATGAATGATAGAAAAGTACTAACCTTGAAATGTTGCAGATTAAAGAATGCTATTTTTTGGGGTCTATACTCAGTTTCTGGAAAATCCGAAGTATGATCCGGAAAGGAAACGCAGAGACGAACAAAACTGAGAAATATTTTTCCATTCCAATGTCATCTTATGAAAAAGGTCAACCTTGACCCACAAATGTCAACCCTAACCCAATAATGTTGACCCTGACCTACACAGATCCAAAAGTGACTATGCTCACGAATCCCAGAAGTTTGCCGAAAAGGGTATCCAGATTTGGTCTCAAATCAATTGTTCTACACTTGTACCTACAAGAAAAAGGAGTTTGTTTATTGTGGGGGAGGGGTTTCCTTAGTCAAATCCTGATTTAGGAATTAACCTTGAAATCAATAATTGAAATAAGAATGCTAGCAAGTAGTAGAATTGAATCTAACAATGAAGCTATGATATTGAATAGATATGTAATTGTAATTCAAATGTAAGCAAGT